>PVIR01013009.1:0-43351 GCA_004026965.1 Petromus typicus | reverse complement strand
ATAAAAAATGATAAGTTTGAATCATTTCTACTTAAATGGACATACCTTGAGGATATCCTCATAAGTGAAATAAATAGGTCACAGATAGATACACATCGCATCTTTTCTCTGGTATGAGAAAATGAAGATGTAAATGAGTCCTAGCATTGTATGTTATATATTGTGAAATAGAAAATGCTCAATGTAAAATAAGGTGAAAGGGGACAATGTGGAGATTGTAACAAAAAAGTAAGGAAACAAATGTTATATATATGGGGGGTGGTAGGGTGGGTGGGGCTATGAGAAAAAATGAGAATTAAGTTGTGTCTTATACTGGTACAAATCCCCATTATGGAGTGCAATCATGATGTGTATATTTAATGTACCAATAAAGATAATTAAATAAAATTCCTCACTGACTTGTACTAATATAAATTAGTAGGTAGAGAATATAATCCTATGCAAAGTACAAATTTTTATTCAAATAATTCTATTAGTGTAATTATCTTTTTTGAGAAAATTAAATGTACATTATTATACTTGATGTGGCATAAATTACAAAAGCAAAAATTTCACTTGTAAAATTCTGTAGTTCTTCAGTAATTAGGCATATTGCACCCTGGGAACTAAAATTAAATGCATAAATTAAACCAGTGGGAAAGATAACATTGTTAAGGGGCCCAGATATACCACAGTATACCGTACCTGAAACTCACAGTCAGCCGAGCCCAGATAGACTGGATAAGCAAAGGATCACACCAGGCCTCCCACAGACCTGAGCTCACAGCTTGATGTCATTGGTTGGCCCTCCACTAGGGGAAAATTCTAACCCTGTCATACAATAAATATGCAAATAGATGTGTTTTGCCTTCTTTCTGAACACAATTTCTTAATCTTTGTGATATAAATTCAGCGTCAAGATGATACATAAATTCAGAGCTACAGTTAATGTCTTTCTCCATTTACACAAATGAAACTTTCAGCTCCTAGTTCTCTAAGGACGCAAGCAAAGAAACACAACAGGAACATGCAGCAATCACTTTACTGGAAGTAGATTTTGGTTGAACTTATAATATTTATATTAGTCACATTTAGTGATAATTGCTCTTCAGTTGACAAGCCTAGAGACTACATTTTCTACCAGATAATTCTACTTAATGGATGGAAAGATCAGTCTGGCACTAAACTTAAAAGTCAAAGGAACAAAAAGAAGCTTTTGGTTCCCATAAAATTCTATTCCTCTTTATGTAGTGATCATTTCTAATAAAATGGGAATTAAGTGACAAAATAACACTATATATTAAATTTTTCTTGCTTGAGTCCCAAGAACAGAATAAAATTCAATTTAAACATAGACTCTCTATCTCTAAAACACAAACTGAACAAAAAAAAGGAGCTATCCCTGTAGAATCTTGCTTCTACAGTCTCATCCAATATTCTCATTTTCATTCTCTGGGACCCAAGTACCTAGTCGATGTATGATCACTTCAATCACGTTTTTCATATAAAATCTGCATTACTAAAGTAAAAGAGTTTTCATATTGAAGCTACTGAGCCAAAATATACTATTTATTGATTGTTTAATGAAAAGCCAATGGAATGGGCACCGTGTTATCCCATTTCAATGCCCACCAACACACATCCTTCACATAGGGACAAACGCATCCAATCTTGGCACAATGAATGCGACAGCAGACATGGAAGATATATGAATACACGTTCGTTTTCCATGGGTTCATGCTTATCCAATCTGATCTCTTTTCTCCTTCCTGCCCATCCTGCCAGAAACAGAAATCAATACTGTCCTAATGAAATGCCGGACCCCAAGGAAATCAAGAAAACTGATAATGACCTGCACTCCTTGGGCACCTTAAATCCTGGAAATGTGCTGTACTTTAGATGCTGAATGCCCCTGATGGTCCACGTGTAAAGGTCCAGTCCCAAAGTCACACTATTTGGAAGTAATGGAAACTTTAAGAAGTTGGGGTTCTGCTTGTTGGAGCCATGGCCTTGAAGAAAATAGTGAGACAAAAGACACGACTATGAGTTGAACATTTTTGCTGCATAACATACACTTGTGCCAAGAGAACCTGTTCTCCAGAGATGTAAAATTAATGAGTTCTCCCAACAGTAAATTAGAGCTTCCAAAACTGAGTCAAAATAAAATTTCCTTTTTTGCATATTTTTTATCATAAGTATTCTGTTAAAGTAACAAAAGCTGACACTGGAAAGGGCCAAAGATACATTTTGACTGAAATCATTGCATTGTTTACCTACAAGTTGGTGATAAAATTTCTTATAAAGATTATAGATTTAGAGAACATATATTTTGGAAGGTAGTATTTATCTTTGTAATATATTTCTTTTGAGCTTGTACTTAAGGTGCTCTCAAATTCTACTCTCTGTTTATCAGGACAATGGCCTTGGTGTCAGATGAGCATTGCTAAACTTTCTTGGATGTAAAAATGATTTTTCTATAGATGAAGTGTTATAAAGGATCCCATTTTTTAAATCATATACTCTAAATTTTTTAAATGATTGCTTTTGAGGGAAGGAAAATAAATATATTCATATGTGATGGGATGGTTTAGAACACCTGCAAAGCACTATGCTGTACAGACACCATCTTTTTCCAGGATGTAGTGCTATGTAAAATCAATAATACCTATTGCAAACAATACTGTCTCCAACAGGTAGAGTGTTTGTCCTCAGATCAGATTCACAATTGGAACTTTGTTGTTGCTATGAGGTTACTGGGGATGGGATTGTGGGAACATGACAGAATCACTTTGCTGTTTAGAAAGTAAGAAAGCTGCCTTTACACATTTCTTGATGTGAAAATAAATACTGAGGCTTTATCTCTGCACCATGAGACCCCCCCCACCTCACCAGACACTGAATCTGACAGCATCTAGATCTTGAAAATCTCAACCTTCTGAACTATAAGAAGTACATTTATATCATTTATATACTGCCAGGTGTGTAATATTTGTTGCAGGCCTTTGAAAATACTGAAATATAGACTTGGTATCAAGAAGTAGAAGTACGGCTGATATACTTTGACATGCACACACAGTTGTGTAACTGGCTATATGATAGATTAGAAGAAGTTTGAAATGTATGTTGGAAAAAGTGCATATTTCTGCCAACAGAATGTTAAATGTGATTCTAGTGAGGGCTCAGGAGAAGAGCAGAGCTCTGGAGAGAGTAAGTTTGCTCAGAGGCTATGTGTCTGAAAATGAGGTCATTCTGAACGACTCAGATGAAAACGAGAAATATATTACTGGAAACTAGAAGGAAAGTAACTCTTGTTAGAAGGTAAAGAAATTGGTTGAATTGCATTGATGTCTTAGTGCTTTGTGGAAGACAGAGTATTTGAGGTATGCAAAAGGATGTTTGACTGAAGAAATTTCTAAACAAAATTTTGAAAGTGCAATTCCAGATAAGTGCAAATGATGTAGACATTACAGTTACCACCATATTTAATGATGAAATATTAACTACTATTTATTAAAATAGGCAATAAAACAATATCCACCTTACTTTTTTTCTGAACTACAGTGAAAAGAAAGAGTGGATAATCCTTTATATATAACTAGATTTACAAGAACACCAAACTACTCATTGGGAAAATACATTTTTCTAGAAAAATAAAAATTCTTCAATAAATTTTTAGAAAAAAATTAAGCTGAATCTTTAACTCACATTTATTACACTAAAATGAATTCAACATCTGACATGCATTTAAACCTAAAAATAAAAAATATATAATGGTCTAAAAAAGTAAGAGAATATATTAGACAACTAACGCAAATAAGTGAGGCCATAGTAAAGATTTCTTCAACTGAGCACGAAAATAAAACATAATGTTCAATTTTATTTCATCAAAATAAAAGCTTCTTACTTCAAAGTCATTATCAACACAATGAAAAGTAAACCAAAAACTGGATATATACATATATTCCAGGAAATACTATTTAATGAACTCTTAAAACTCAAAAGCAAAAAAAAAAAAAAATATGCACAAGTTTTAAACAGATACTTTATGAAAAGAGATACAGAAATTGATAAAAGTCATATTTAAAAGGTTCTCAACATCATTTTCATCAGAGAAGGGAGAATTATTAAGGACAAAGAAAATTCAAATTAAACACAAAGTGATTCATAACAGGATATAAAAATTGAAGACTGACATTAACCACTGTAGCTAAGAATGAACAGTGAAAATGATAAAATAATTATGAAATATCATTTAGTATTCTCTTATGAAGCTACATATATGCTTACCTTGTGACACAGAAATTCTACTTATTTACCAAAGCAAATTGAAAATAGAAGTATGTGTACAAGGTGTTTACACAAGTATTCCAATATACAATAAGTAATACAAGAATTGTTATATAGGTGACAAACAGCTCAGTGAATAGCCAATTGATTATTTGAACACGCAGGGACCATTGAATGTAGAAAATCTTTCAATAAATAATGTTGGAAAAATTTGATATATGTATATAGTCAAATAACTTGTATATGAAAATAACTTCAAATCGCACCAAAAATGGTAAACAAATTGTTGTGTTTAATAGAATAGTACTCATGAATTTTAAATATAGATTGAGTTTGTGTTAGGTGTAAAATGTGTGATTCTCAAATCATTATTTTGAATGAAATAAATCAGAAACAAAGAAACAATACTGTTTTTCCTGCGTATGAAGTATAAAATAGGCAAAATTAATCTAGGCTATCAGAAATTAGCAACGTAGCTGCCTACAAAAGGATGAAGGTAGGAACACACTAGGAAATCACACATAAAAAATTCCTGGGCTTATAAAATAATTTAATGACAACCAAAATGTTAGTTATATCCATGTATGTTTGCCAAACCTCTGATTTATCCATTTTAATCTTTTAATTTATTGCATGTAAATTTATTTCCAATAAAATGAAATAACTAAATATAATACAATTGTGGTAAATTAATAATAACAAGAAAAATTAAGTTTATGTTAAATAAATCATTAAGCAGCAGAAGAACATCACACATGGAAAAATAAATATATTTCAGGATTATTACAAATAATCTAAGTAATGACAGGATGAATCATTGCCAGATGACTTAAATCTCTTCCTGACCTTACATGAAAACTTGAATCAATAAAGCTAGCAGAATACATCATGAAAAGGGCATTGGTGACACAGATGATAGAAAAGTGTATGAATGTCATGAATGCAGTGAGTGTTTCAAATTAGTCATTGCTCAAAAGAGAATTTAAATTCTCTGTTAACACTTGAAAGCTAATTCAAGAAGTCTCTCCAATTTGACAACACTCCTGAAATATTACATAACACTATCAGTAATAAATCATGAGGCAGAAAGAAGTTTTTCTAACTAACTTTATTAGTTCTACTAATAAAGAACAATTCAAATCAACCTTCTTAAGGGAAAGATCTTATTATCTGTAGCCTCTCCATAGAAGACATTACAATGTTTATCACATGAAAAAGCACTCAAAGGACACACTGTGAAAAATGCAGGAATAATGGTTATAGATGTCTGTCAAAACTTTGATTAATGAATAGATTAGGATACTCTTCTGAATTTTACATATTTTGTCACTTTATAATTTATAAATTTTGTAATTTCTCATTTTAAATAAATATTGATTTATCCTACCCAATTCTTCTAGCACAAATTTGTGAGCATTTTTCTTAAAGGCTGCTCAAAAAATGATATAAGACTCAACCTTCATGAAATCTAGAAGTGCCCTTCTTACAGCTTCTGTTAAGGGTTAATATTACAAGAGAAATGAACCCATTCTCCCATCCCAAGGGGTTGTGCCAGTCCTGTGTCATATTCTTCCCATTCTCAGCCTCATCCTTTCCTACTCCTATTCCCATCTCTACCTGATTTCCCTGCTGCATTAATAGATTAATTTCATTTGAAACTCATGAACGAAAGCTCAAGAATTCATTAGAATTTCTTTATCAACTCATATCTCATTAAACATAAGCCAAATTATACTTTGTTATAATATATTGATCAACTCTGTACAGTTAGTGCTCATGCCACTCCACTTACAGTGGATTACATCTGGACACATTCATCCTACACTGAAAATATTATAAATTGAAAATGCACAGACATTTTTCATGAAAATTTACATGCAAAATATCTTAAATGTGCTTAGAACATGTCATCCTATGGGTGAACGTTACCTTAGCCTCTAGTTAGACACAATTATCACCTAGAAAGTCAATTTTAGACAAGCATTTATTATCTCACATGATTCACTGAATACCTGCATCCCAAAGTGCTGGTAACATGGTATATATTGGTATTGGGTATTTTTTCTCGTGGTCATTACCTGCCAGGAAGCTGAGTCATCTGCTCAGCACTGATAGAGTATCATGATGAATACTGTTAGCCTGGGGAAATATAAAAAGTCACACCTTCAACATAATTTGCACTGAACATATATTTATTTCACTGCATTAAAAAGTAGAAAAAATAAGTCAAATTATTTTAAATTAGGGACTCTATAAGTACCCTCTCCAAATCTTTGTACATAAGAGTTCTATTAATAGAAGGAATAAAATTATGATACTGTACCAAATTGATATCAATAGGTAACCCATACATTATTTGATTCCCATGTGGCTTAATATTGCAATACAAATAATGCCAGTAAGATTTTGTAACAGAATACTGAGCTCCCAATGTATAAGGGGGGAAAATGCAAATATCTGTTCTAATTCTTTTTCCTTTTATTTGCTCTGGATATTACTATCTGCCAGATGATATTTCTGCCAGTGAGTGATTAGAAGCTTTAATCACTTCGCTTCGGTTTTGTTGACAGAAGTTTATCATGAAGGACTGCATGAGTGTGCACAAACTTAATTTTACATAAAATTATGACAGAAAAATATTTGAAATTTACAAGTTGGCTATAAAAATTTTTATACAGCACAGTACTCTTACCACTTCTTAAACTACTTATTTATGCATATAAGTATACATGTTTACATTGTCTAGAAATAAACACTATGAAGAAGAGCTCTGTGTGGTATGACTACTGTTACATTTAACTAAGATTTCCATCTCTTTACAATTCACATCATTCATTTTAGAGTAAAGTTTTTAGTGTAATATTTTATCAAATCAGTATTATAGCACTTACAAGTAAATAAAAGACTCAAAATATATATGAGAAAAAAATAGACATAATGGCCTCAGATACATAAATATATATGTCAGAAGTACACACATTAATTTTGTTTTAATGTTTTAAGACACTTGCAGCTGAACATTCACACACATTTGGACAAGTTTAGAAGACAATACAGTAGAAAATTAATGGAGGCTTTTCACAGTGGATATGTAAGTGAACTGTTTCTCACATACATTTTATATTTAGTATTGTCTACAATTAACATAGTCTTTTAAAAGTAAGGGGAGAAAGAAAGAGAATGAAGAAATGGTAAGAAAAAGTAAAAGAAAGAATAAGAAAAGAATGAAGGAAAGAAGGAAGAGTAAGGAAGAAAGAAAAAAGAAAAAGATAGAAAGAAAGAAGGAAGGAAAGAAGGTAGGAAGAAGAAAGGAAAGGAAAAGGAGGTACAGGCACAAAAAATAAATAAAAAATTATTTATTTCCCCTAGTGAACATTTTCTTCCTATTTCAGAATACCTGTCACACATTTTGGAACTCATTTACACCTTCAGTTTCTTATACAGATAAATGATATGGTATTTGTAAAACGGAATCTTATTTATTTTACTTATGAGTATGTAAGCAAGATACATCCATTTGAGATAAATGACTCAAATTTATCATTCTTTATGGCTCAGTAATACCTCATTTTACCTCAAAACAAAACAAAAACCCACATCTTCTTTATCCAGTCTCCCATTAATGCACATTTGGGCGGTTTCCAAGATTTAACTATCGCAAACTGAGCTATCTAAACCTGGGTGCACATATATCATTGTGGCATGGTGTTTTTAATTCTTTAATGTATATACTTAGCACAGAAATAGCAAGGTCAATGTGACCTCTGATTCTACTTTTAGAAAGAATCTCCACACTGGTGTCCACCATGGTGGCCCCAGCATACTGCCAACAGTGGAGAAGGGTGCCTATCCTCCCAACTCCCCACCAGCATTTGTTGTTGTTTGATTTCTCGATAGCAGCCATTCTTTCTGGACTGAAATGAAATCTCAGTGTTGTTTTCCTGAATGACCAGCAATGTTGAACATTTCTTCATATGTTTCTTAGCTGCTTTAACTTCTTCATCTGAAAAATGTCTGTTCATTTCAGATGCCCATATTTGTATAGGGTCTTTAAACTTGGGCACTGTTTTTTTTTAAGTTATTATATACTCTAGATAGTAGCCATTTTTCTGAGAAACAGCTGGTAAAATTGTTTCCTATAGGGCCGGGGAGTTAGCTCAGTGGTTCCAGCGCTTGTCTTGCAAGCGCAAGGGCCCGGGTTCAATTCCCCGGTAACCACATACCATACTGGGCATGGAGACTCACGCCCAGCAGCAACCAGTACCACATACCACAGTGCCGGGCGTGGTGGCTCACGCCGGTAATCCCAGCACTTGGGAGGCAGAAGCAGGAGGATTGCTGTGATGTGAGTTGGAGGCTGAGCTCAGGGCCAGCCTGAACCACAAAGAGAAACCCTGTCTCAAAAAACCTAAAAAAAAAAAAAAAAAAACATTGTTTCCCATAATGTAGATTGTCTTTTCTTTCTGTTGGTTGTTTCTCTTGCTCTGCAAAAGCTTTTAGATAAGATGTGATTCCACTTGTTGATTCTTTCCACTGGTCCCTGTGCTGCTGAGGTTTCGTTCATAGTTTTTCCCTATGGCAGTGTCTCCAAGAAGTTTTGTTGATTTATTTATTTATTTATTTATTTATTTATTTATTGGTACTGGGGATCAAATGCTGGACCTTGCACTTGGAATGCAAGCACCAGGACCATTGAGCTAAATAAAAAGGAATAAAAATTTTGATAGTTAAAAAAAAGGCAATAAAGCTCATGTTCATAGGGAGAAGAGTTGTATGGAGGGCAGGGGAATGGGAAAAAATGAGAATCAAGATGTGTCATTTATAGGTACAAAACATCAATGTTGAACATTATCGTAATGTATACCCAAGGTGTACCAATAAAAACAATTTAGAAAGGCCCCTTTCAAAGTGTAAAAAAATGACTTCTATTTTACAGCAGTAGCGCTCCCTACAAAACTACATAAATCTGTGAATATATTTTGGCTCCTCATTTGAAGAATAGAAATGAACAAATTTTAATAAATCAGAGTTTCATTCCTTTTTATGTAGCAAAACATTTATTGGTATATTTTTGATGTATATAATGGTAATAATCATCATAGGGAATTTTTGCCTATACATATAGACATGAACAACTAGAGAAAAATTAGATGAATGTGGAGATAAACAGTAGAATGGAAGTGAGCAAGTAGGCAAAGGTATATGTAATGATCTGCATTTTGATCAGTGAGCTCAGGGATGATTCTGATTTGAATTTCAGTTGTGGAAGATAACTGAGGAAATCCAGTACACCTCTCACCTGAAAACATTTGAAGAAAGCATTGTTAACTTAGCCAATAGAATCAACAATGACTGTAGTGTGCACACATACACACACACAGGCCGTGAAGAAAAATTTTGAAATCCAATGTTTGAAGCAGAAAAAAAATTTAACACAGATCTGATGAATAATTTGAATGAGTAAAAAGAAGGGAGCTTTCAGGTATTTCTGACAAAATATCAAATTCATAAAGAGAATATTTAGCAATAATTCGATCTTCTCTCAGAAGATATTAGTTCTTAAAATAATTTCTGATTTCCTCCATATTATATTTATTGAGACGCTCATGAATTGCTCTGTGGCATTGTTTAAATTTAATAGATACCAGCAGATATGGTTTATTAAAGGAATACTTGACCTTGGCAGATTTTTAAGATCCATCATATTCATGCCATGCCCAAGAGAGATCAACTCTCCTGATTAAACTCTACTACAACATGACCTGTCCCATGTGGGAAGGAATTTGGGTAATTATGGAGACACATACACACACACACACACACACACACACACACATGCATGCACATGCACACACATACACACACACCTATAAATTAGAGGTTTCTCAACAACTTAAAAAGAAAACTCATTTAAGCATTCATGTCAATACACTTGAAATAGCATATATAAACACTTACTAATCTCAAGATATTTTGTACATAATTGCTACAGAAGAATTCATTTCAACTAACTGGACTGAACTAAGATAAGAAGTCAACTGTAATGAACTTACCTGAAGGGTTTAATAAGTGTTGTGCGTGTATTTTATCCTTAAGATAGGTTGGTTCCATAGTACTAGGCTCCAGGGATCACTCAAGTGACACCTTTCAAGGAAGGTTCCCAACAGCAATGTATTGTTGAAATTAAGTTTACTGTTGAAGTTGGACCCGAGTCCATGGAGAAACTTGGAACTGGAATAAAATCACTACTTAAATTTCAAAGGGTAATAGTTTGTAGTCATATCTACGTTATCCTGTTTAAGCCAGTAACTCAATTCAAAAAAGCCTTTAAAAACATCATATAAAATATTTGCTCTTCATAAAACATGATCCTAATCTCTTTTTAAATCCAATGTTTACACTATTATGTATGATAATTTCAACTAAGTATGAAAGATCTAACTCTTGGAAAGGTGTAACCTATACACACAGGTAGAGTCAGTCTTCCACTTATTGTCAAAACAGATTACCTCATGTAGCACAATCATTAAATGAAACCTGAGAGGTAGAAATGGGATTACAAAAACATGTAGTAATGAATATGGCAGTTAATATTTACTACAATGACAAAGGGTAGGAGGAAGGTGTTAAAATGATCCATTGTCTAATGTAGTTTATTATTTATACATGCAGATGATTTTGAAAAGAGATCACACCATCTCAGAGTGATGATAAGTAAACTGCCTCGCTAGCTACACATCAGAATGTGAAATCCTTGAAACTTACACCTGGAAGTATGCTATAAAAATAACAGACTGCTACATTGTCACAGGTATTATCTCTAAGTCTTTGAGAACATATTTAAAATGTCACTAGTTCATTTTATTGTAAGACTTTTGCAAATTTCTGATCAAACAAATACAAGCAGAAACAGTAATATCTACCATTGCTTGAGTAGATGCCATTTTCCTAGCTGTAGAAATACTTGAATTGAGTATTATCTTCCTAATTTTCTAAGCTATAACCACAAAAATATGTAACAAATATGATTACCATTTCACTAGGAGGTTTTTCCCTTTTTGCCCCCATGCTGTCTAGCCCCAAGTATATTTACTACAACAAATAATTCAATATATGATGTTTTTGTTTCTTTTTACTTTTTTATAATTAAAATAAATCCAAACATGGGGGACTTTTCTAGCTTCTTACTACTCTTTAATGTTATTATTTAAAATGATAATGAATTATTGCATCCAGTATAAAGGTATTCATTTATTAAACTCCACTTAGCATTCATATATGTAACACAATGAGGAAAAAAACATAAACAGAGAATTCATCATCTTGCTCATATAGAATTTGCATAGTAATTTGAAGTATGGACAAAGAGCCAGTTGCAAAATATGCAGTGAGTGAACAGGATTTAAACATTAAGCAATCTTGGAAGTTTCCTAGAGTTAAATGAAGTTTGAAGATGAGTGGATTTAGTATGCATGCTTAGCAAGAAAAGAATGAAGTAACAGAAGGGGAAAAGAGAGAAAGGAAAGAAAGGGAGGGAAAGAGAGAAAGGGAGGAAGGGAGGGTGAAAGAAGGAAGGAAGGAAATAAGGAAGAAGGAAAGAAAGAAGGAGGGAAGAAAGGAAGGAAGGAAGGAGCCTGTCAGACATAGCCTTGCTCAGCCACATTTTCAACAACCTCAGCCTATAATAATCTACTATTATACACACTGTTTAGGTCTTTCTATTCAAGAGACAATAGAAAATGTACTATTTTATTGCTGGAATTTAATGGTCCTCTGGAAAACATCCAATTTACACAACAGAAAGTTTTTATTAATGGAATCTCTATCATATAAAAGCACCATGGAAAAAGTAAGTGTTCTACTAGGTATGGTCAATTTGTGTTTATTATATTTCCCATGTTGCCAGAAATCTGATACAAAAGTTGTTTATCCTCCACATGGATAAGACCTCTGCTTATCCCTAGATGAGGATGGGCACAGCATCAAAATTATTACAAGTATAAAGTGAACATGAGTTTTAATTCCCATTTCTCCAGAATTCCATTGAGCTCTATGGTTTCCCACAACCATGACTGGAGCACTCAATTACTGTAATGGTCTACAGGAATCAATCAAACCACAACATTAAATTAATAAATGTTTCTCTTTAAGACTATACAACAACTTTATAAACAGGGGCTGCTCCACACGAAAGTATGTTTCATAGAACTTTTGTGGCTTTTACCTAATGTGAAAAGTAAAATTTATTCTCAAGTAATAACATTGTAGAGATTTAATATGCCGATATTGGAAGCAAGAAACAAGATCAATAGAGAGGTGGATGAATAATTTATTACTTTGACTTCTCTTGAATTGCATACCCCAAGCACTATTTTAAATGCCTGCCAGTCCTCCAAGGTTTCTGCTTCAAAGAAAGGAAGCTGTGTGGCCTGCAAGGTGAAGAAAGAGGCCAACATGCCCAGCATATGTGTGTGTGTGGGGGGGTAATATATGATGAGTTTGGATAGATATGTAGGTTCTAACTAATGTGTTAGGCATCTGAGATTAAACAATGGATATAATCTGCAGAGAAAGATGGAGGGAGATATGTTAGGTCTATGTAGGAACAAGTACTAACTTTTAGATGCCACCCAACACTCACAGTTTTAAAGCTTAAATACAGGAAAAGACATTAGTTTAAAAAGCCTGGCTAATGAGTAGTCAGGAATGTCGAAGTCAGAGACACCAAGAATACCAAGAAGGAAAGCATGGCTAACTCAATGAATGCCACTGAGAAGTTACATATGATGAGGTACTTAGTGTGCATTAAATCTAGTGTTCAAGGGATTACTTGGTAACTAAACAATTTCACTGGAGGTGCAGCAACACTATCACCAATGGAGCTGGGAAATCAGTGAATGTGAGAGGAAGATTGAAATGATGAGTGTGCACAGTTCCAGTGAGTTTCTCCTGATAAATTCAGCAGACAAATAGAAATTCAATGAAGCAGGATTGTGGTTCAGAGGGTTTCTCATTTTGCATGTGCAGCAGTTGTTTGGATGCATTCCATTCAAATGTTTATGGAACTGACTATATTTATATATTAACGGGAACCACACAGGAGAGAGAAAAATGATGGTAAGTCTCGTGTGAGAGGATCATTGCTAATGCAAGGTCTCTAACAAGAACAAGAGTAACATATGCAGAACACGAGGTGATAGGTCAGCCAGGATTAGTGCAGGTAAGAACAGAATGCAGCGTGACACAGATTCTGAGTATCTTATCTCTTAGTTTCCAAGTTTGAAACATTATGAGGTGAAAAGCCTGGCATTAGGTGGACCAGAGACAGCTGCACAAACAGGTGACTCTGCATATATTACGGAAATCAAATGCAAAATGAAAGAGGAGGACTCCTTTTGAAAATATAGAAAAAATGTATGGAAATGTCAAATATATACTTTTTCTTCTGCCATCTCTCAACTTTGTATCATCTGTTCTGTTATTTAATATTGCACTGGGAAAATAGAAATTAAATATTAAATTATTAGAATTAATTTAATGATTCTGTTGTACAAAGATAGTTTTAACTAGAAATGCAAAAGCATCAGCTCCTGTAAATAAATTTCAGAATTTCACGATTCCACACATGATTCTGTGAGATTGCTTCAAGCTAGCTGGTATAGACAGTAGAGAGGAGAAAAAGAGTAGTCCACCCTGCCAAGCCTGAGCCAGCAGGGATGTGTGTGTGTGTGTGTGTGTGTGTGTGTGTGTGTGTGTGTGTGTGTGTGTGTGTGTATGTGTGTGATTGTGTTCTCAAGAACTGAGATTTTCTCCAAGCAAGCACAGCCTTCATGAGTCTGGGGTTCCTCTTCGGGATTCAAGGTAAAGGAGGTTCCCTTTCGTACCAGATGACAGACTCACTCCAGCAGAGTGAATTTTGAGAAAATCAAGTCAGTTACACCCTGTTCCTATAGTACTATTGCTTTGACTGTGGCAAAAAGACTCATGACTGGGAAACTCCTATGTGTTCCAGGATGCACTCTACATGCCTCTGAGTGGAGTCAAAGCTCGCTACTGCCGAAGTACAGTCTCTGTCAGGCTTGGATGTTGTGTAAGTGTCAGCATCAGTTGCCATCACATCTGATGTTCTGAGGGAGGAGCAATGCTAGATGAGACAAATTCTTGTCATCACTCCAGAAAAACACACAACTTTCCCAGGATACAGCCCAGAGGGGGAATAAAGGAGGGTATAAGATATCAGGACAGAATATGTCTCAAACCCTCAGCAGTAATAAAGTGATAAGATGCAGCACCACAAGTAAGCAGATATTATCTATTCCTGACAAATGTTTGACTTCCCTTTGGAAATTCACTTATAAAGCAAAAGCCATAGGCAGCAAACCCAGATGGCACAGACCACGTGTGTGCAGTGTGGAAATGAGGAAGTCCTCAACCTGAGGCTTTGTGTGTTTACATTTCTTGAGTAGCATTGCGAATGAAAGTGTTTGAAAGAAGGAAAGTATGGTTGACTCTATAGATGCTACTGGGAAGTTGAACATGAAGGGGCACAAGGCATACATTGAATCTAGTGTTCAAGGGATTGTCTGGTAATTAAATGATTTCACTGGAAGTACAGGTACAATATCTCCAATGGACCTGAGAAATCAGTGAATTTGAGCGAAGACAGTTTTGCATAAGACATACTGCATATTCTGTGTAAAATTAAAACATTAATTTAATTGGGACACATTCCTCCATACTTTTTCATGTTTTCAATCTCACAAGCAGAGACACCGACTATTTATAGCTCCAAACTACCTTTGCAAGCATAGTTATACCATGCTTGGGAGATAGAGCTAGGGTTCTTCTCTGAACCAAAGGAAAAGCATTTTTGACCCTCACTTTACAAGATTCAAATTTACCAAGTACAGATTTTCCCTTCTATAAGCAGCCCACGGTGTCTGCAGGTATATTCCAGTCCTCTTATATATCCTTATGGAAATAGGGGTTTAAAGAACTTGCAAAAAATGTTCCAGTCCCTAACACTCAGGCTGTCACTAAACTTTGACCACAATTCCAGTATTTTCCATCAATATCCACTACTAAAAGGCCAATGTGTTCATTTACAAGTAGGTAGAAAGCTGTTCTTGATCTGCTACCTTTAGTTTTCTACTCTCTGATCAAGATTTCCAGGAATAACTAAACCTGCAAATTGCTCTCTAAAATTTAGGTCAGTCTCATCACCCTTGTAGAGGATCCGGTAAGTGCAGGCGTATTGTCTGGAAAATAAGTATCTGGCTTCTGAAGTAGTATTTCACAAAATGTTTTATTGGATCATAATTGATGATACATACATACACAGTAAGTCATCCATGGTGAGATAAGTTCAAATTAATATTTCTTTACTGGAAAATTTGAAGGCGCTTTAATGTAGAACCCAAATACTTTTTCTTTTTTTTTTTGTTTTTTTTTTTTTTAGGTTTTTTGAGACAGGGTCTCGCTTTTTTGTGGTTCAGGCTGGCCCTGAGCTCAGCCTCAAACTCACATCACAATCCTCCTGCCTCTGCCTCCCGAGTGCTGGGATTACAGGCGTGAGCCACCATGCCCGGCACTCCCAAATACTTTTTCTTAACATACTTCATCAATAATAATAAAGATAATTTCTAATAGAAATGATGTAGCTACATAAAATTTAGTAACTGAATTCTTACATTAATACTATGTAGATTATAAAATATACAGAAATAAAACAAACATGAAAACCTGGAAGTGATCTCTCCAATGGAATATTTTAATACAGGTGCTTCTCAGAATGGATCCCTACTAAAAGACTGAATGCTTGCCTCCTTCAAAATTCTTACACTAAAGGCTAATTCCTCATGTAATGATACATGGAGGTGTACTCTTGGGCAGGTGATCAGTTCCTGAAGGTGGCACCCTCATAAATGATCTTGGTACCCCTATTAAATATAAAAACAAAAGAACTTCAGAGTTTCCTTACTCCTTTGGTAATGTTATGGACATATCAAGAAGATAGTAGGACAATGGGAAAAAGTAAGAATCATTATGTACAGGTACAAATCGCCAATGAGAAATGTGATCTCAATGTATTCCTAAAATGTACCAATAAACTCAGATTACTATTTTAAAAAATGGCTAATGTGAACCAAGAAGAGAGCTCTGCCCAGACAGCACATCTACTGGCATTTCAATCTTGAATCAGAACCATGAGAAATTTCTGTTATTCGTAAGTCTCACCTATCTGTGGCATTCTGACATAACAGTCTGAATATGCTATGTAAAAAATCCAATCTAGTCTCGAGTGGTTTCCATTTGTAGCCCAGATAAATCTCATTTATTATCACTGAGTTTGTTTGACATTGCTCACCAATGTATTTGATGTTCACCTTACCTAATATTCAGAACTTATTCTGCATGACTAATCCCCTTAACTCATTCATTTATTGAGTATTAAAGTTCTTTTAGTATTTTAGCTCCACTTGGATTGGTTTTACATGTTACAAAGTTTAGAGGAAAGTTTCAGGGCCATAAAGGAGTATAGTTTCTTCGGAATGAACAGAAACTTTGGTCCTGGATAAGTAGATGACAGTGAAAAATGGCTGCACAGCAGGAAAAGGTAAGACAGTTGTCTGACTCTACTCTTATTTTAGGGTTTCTTATAACTAAATATAGGACCTCCAGAGTACTTACAATTTTTACATTTGTGAAGGTTACATCTTCACCCTTCAGCCAACTTGGGGGAAGACAGCTTGTCAGTTGATAAACAGAATACAAGACACTAGATTTTCACCACCCTCCTCACTTTCTTAAAAAGTTTTTGAGGCAGAGTCTCATTTTGTAGTTCAGGCTGGTCCTGAGCTCAGGTATGAACTCGCAATCCTCCTGCCTCTGCCTCCTGAGTGCTAGGATTATAGGCGTGAGCCACCATGCCCAGCATTGTGATATGTGGTACTGATTGCTGGTGGATGTGAGTCATTATGCCTGGCTTTCTTGTATGTGCTTACTAGGGATGGAACCCAGGACCTTATAGTTGCAAGGCAGGTGCCAAAACCACTGAGCTAAATCTCTGGCCCTTATCTCCCTTTTATATCCACTCCCATTGGTTAAAGAGAAATTTTTCAAACAGATTTAAAATGTTAACTTTACATCTGACTGCAAAAAAAAAAACA
The DNA here is from genome assembly GCA_004026965.1 of Petromus typicus. Lineage (NCBI taxonomy): Eukaryota > Metazoa > Chordata > Mammalia > Rodentia > Petromuridae > Petromus > Petromus typicus. The sequence continues at coordinate 25,916 of PVIR01013009.1, read as the reverse complement.
GAAAAAATAATTTGAAGCCTTCAGAATTTTTATAGTGAAGGTACATTAATTATTCCAGAGTATATCACTGAATTATATTAAAGCAACATAATATGCCTTGATTCTGTGACCCAGTGGAAGAAATGGGAGAAGAGATATATATATGTAGAATTAAGGCTCTATTTAACTTGAAATATTTCTCCCCAGAAAAGGAAGGGATTTTTCAAGAAGCTGTGCCAACTGGAATTGAATTGTGTTCATTCTATTCCCACAGGGAGACGGTGGATGAGACACGAATTGATTTCTTTCAAGAGGAAGCATCACCCATTCCCCTCATTGTTCTTGTGCACCATTAGTCAGACAAAAGAATGTTTTCTAATGGGATTTTAGATTCTCTTAAAGCTCAAAATGTATTTCCTCATGTTCTGATTATTAAATGTCAAAATTATACTGTGCACTATGTTTCTGTTATTTTCAAGCAACTAGTAGAGATAGAAACAGTGGAAAGTAATATTGTACAGTATCAATGTTGTAGGTCCAGTGAATAAGATATCTAAAAATAAATCATATGCCATAGGAACAACATCATTTTAATGATTATATCAATGTAAATACCTAACAAAGGAGAAGAGATTGGAGATAGACATCAAGTAAAATATTTAAATGTTTGAACAAGAAGCAGGAAAAATTGACATAAAGTTCATTCGTGCTGAGTATTTCTAATCCACTTCCAAATTTCTCTCTTGGACTCTTAAAAGGATCTGTTGGGAACTCTCTACTTTATGCTAACTAGAAAACTGTAGTAAGCAAGAAGAGTATCAGAAACAAAAAGTCTGATGATAAACCTCTAATCTTACACTTAAATAAATGAGTAGACTTGTTTTAGGTTTCAAATGATTTCTCTTATACACATAATCTCAGAAAGCACATTGTGATATTTTGTCCTCATACTTGTGTCTGTAGGAGTAGAAATAATCCTCTTTCCAGTTACTCTCATTCTATCTTCATGTGGCTTTTACTTATAGCAGGTTTAATGGTCTGGAACAAAATATCAGGGCAGAAAAGAGGTAAAGGACCCAGTGAACAGTAGAGCTTTTTCTGTCCCCAGGTATTAATTGTATAACCTGCACCTTGAAGGATTAACAGTCTATTTCTTGAATTGTAGAATACAGGTTGTCTTGTTAGTGTGTGTGTTTCATATTGCTAATGCGGTAATCAAATTAACAATTTTATTACAAGGCTTGGGATTTCTTAATAGCACAGGAAGAGTAAATAAGGAGAAAGATGTGAAAAAGCACCTGCAATAGCACTAAATCTTAAAACCACTTTCTAGGCACAGCTAAATTTAGAAACCTAAATCACTATAAATAGTTTCCTCAGTTTCCTCAGAGGGAGAGGTTTCCCCACCTATGTAAATGCTCCAGGAGTAATGAGAACAGAATTTAAGGCAACACATTCATGATTAACCTGACATAGAGACTTACACACTGCACTCATGTAATTTTAAAATGCAGAATTCATGCTGCTGGCTGAACACCCAAAATTGTACTCTGCTGATGCACATACTGAACAGCATGTTTTGAGGCCCCAACTCTGTTGCTGAGAGAGAAGTCAAACTTTATCCCATCCGAGTAGATGACTTTGGGCTTTGGTTCACCCTGTCACCACAAATACAAATCTCTTCCAGTGTCAGAATATGTGTTCACAACTCTACTTCATGGATCTGGATACATTAGTTCTCTGTTTCTTTGAAAAGTGTCTGAGTAACCCAAACTCTGACCACTAACAATACAGAACTTGGGTAGATCCTAGGCCACACCCTAGGAACTTATAACTTTATTTCCTCTCAGCATAAATACTTTTCTGCTGATAAATTAAATAGCAAAATATTGTTCCAGGTTGTGTTGTAAGGTTGTGCCCTAGAGAGAAATTCCGGAATCTGCTTAGTCGACAGAGCTACATTTCCTAGCCTTCCTATGATTGAATGTGATCTGTCCACAAAGTGCTTCAGAGCAGCAATCGGAGGTTATACATAATAACTACCTAGACAGAATTGTGCTGGAGCACTTAGACAAGAAACAGCAGAAACATTACAGCCATTTATCGATACTGCTATCAGGCTTTCCTAAAAGTACCTTATGCAAAATGTGCTGCCAATAAGCTTAGACTCAATTCCTCTTTTTGTTAAAATAAACAAAAAAATCATTCATGGAAAGATCATTTTAAAATATTTCTTTGATCCTCAAGTATTGCATCAAAAATCCTCCTACGTATTAATTTCCCTTCTCTACATTAGTGTTATGCTTTTCGAGTAGTTTATTAATATCCTAAAACCACTTATCATTTTAACAGATATAAATCACTCCAGAAATAATGACAGTTTCTTGAAATACTAAAAAAGTACTAATTTGTTGAGACCAGTTATCTCACAGAGTCATTAGACATAATAAGAAATTGTTGGTCTAAAAAATCATGTTTTGAGGTAATTCATTAAGTAGCAACATACAACTGAAATTTCAAGGGTAGAAAATAAAGTTTAAAATCTGCCCTGTGTTTCAACTTTTCCACATTGATACTAAAGTGAGACAAATCTAAAATTATATTACAACTCAGTCTTCCATGAAAGATTGAAAAAAAAAACACAACTGCCAACAGGCATGCACATGTTCACAAACACGAAATATTATCATGAAGTGAACTCACAGAGAATTATAAATAGGAGCATAATTAATTCATTCCAGGCAATCAAGCATAGCATACTACTAAAGTGCGAGGAAGAGCTGAGTTCTCAGGTGCCTTCCTAAATGAATCAGAACTTTGAGAAGAGAGTACATATGCCAACATAAACATTACCATGCATAGGTTTATCTGGTAATTTTGTTATTTGGTATTCATTTGATGGAAAGACTGAAATAAAAACTGTGATATTCTCTAATTTGCAAAAGTAGATTGTGGGTTATCATAGCACTGCATCTAATAGCTAAATGTGAAAAGCTGAAATCTCAAAACTTATTCACGCCAAAGTGATTCATAGGGAAAAAGCTAGATTAATCCAAAAGTTTAAAGTGTGGATTAAGTAAATACCTTATATTTTTAAAATGAAGTGGTGGCTACACAAATGTGTGATGTTACTGTGTTCATCAGCTCTATCAGATTGAGAGAAGCCCAGAAAGTTAGTGGGTCACACTTTGGGGTACATCAGAGACTGTTGCCAGGGCCCTGCACCAATGGGTTTATCTCTCTGGCTGTTTTCCCTGCACTCTGCCCCCTGCCTGTCTGAAGTGAGTAGCATCATTCTACCATGTCGTGAGGAACCTCAAAAGCAGACTTCTCAAAGTTTCCAATGAAGAGCAGTTTGTCCTAGAGATAAGAAAAAGAACTAATACAAATGTCATGCAATAAACATTCAGAATAAAGAGAAAACTTGACATGATGTGGAATGATGAGTCTGCTTTGTCTGGATAACTTAAAAATTTGAAAAAAAAAATGTATGGCAGGTTATTAGCTTTGTTGAATGGGTCAGGGAAAGAAGAGAACAAAGACAAATTTCCTAATCATGTGACAAATATCTATTAATTTATTATCATATATATTACTTATTTAAAACATACACAAAATTATATATATACACATTATATATTATATTATATTTTATATATCATTATATATTAAATAATATTATATATAATATACATTATATATATATATATATATGTGCATGTGCCTTTCTTCTATATTTATAAATTGACCCCAACACTGTCCTATGCATAGCAAAGCAAGGTCTTTTCATAATGTCTTTCTTTAAAAAATTAACAAGAGTTTTTAACTCTTAGAGAGACATTATAAATGTGTATATTTTTGAAATGACAATTTCACTTCCAAGACAATATTTTCCAACCTACCATTTTTCCAGTCAGTAAGGAGAAACCACCATGTCAGGCAGAATGTTCCTCTTCTAGGCATCTTCCCAGAACAGTTAATGACAGTATATTGCAGTGACACACACGTGCCTGTGTTGACAGCAGTGCAACTGATTATACCTAATTTTTGAAAGCAGCCTGTATGTCGCTCAATAGATGAATGAACAAAGGAAATGTTGTATTTATACACAATGAAGCACTAATTTGCTGTATAGAAAGATAAAGTTGAGTTATTTTTAGGAAAATGAATCATCTTGAGACCATAGTATTAAGTGAATGAAGTAAATCAGACACCCAAGTTTAACTATTACATCATTTCTCTTATACAAAAACTCAATATATAAATAAACTATAAAATAAAAGACATATAATAGGAAAAAAAGAGAGAGGAGAAAATGTTATTGTTATCCAGTATGGACAATGTACCGAAAAGTGTAACATTATTTAGTATAATTGTCAATTTTTAAAAATATGTTTTGGCCTTTTTAGTCTGGTTATCTGTACATATGATCACTATATAGAGACCTATAAGATAAATAAATCTGATGCTGACAAAATAAAACAACACTGAAGAGAAGATGGAAAAATAATTGAGATATGTTATGCACATGTATCCATTCCCTACAATGACTAATAATTGAGCAAACAAATATTAATAAAATTTAAAGTACATTAATAAGATTACTAGTGTACTAATAAAGTTAAAATAGTGTATTAATAAAAATTTAAAAATAAAAAGGCTAGAGAATACTCAGGTATATATATATATGTATTTATATTCACTATATATATTCACTAAAACACCATGTAAAGCAAAATTAATCACATATAGAAATGATAAATAATTATTGTTTTAGTTAACTTTGGATATACACATATATGTTTGTGGGCATGCATGGATTGTGACAAATATTTTGTGTCTTTGACTTCACCTTCACATAATGAACTATCAGGTGTTCAAGAGTATGCAGCTCTTTGCCAGCAGAATTACTCACTTGGTGATGCCAACTACCCTTTCTCCTGTTTGCTGTGTATATTCCAATGTGTTAATGAGTACAGAAGGAGCAGAAGCAGAATCAGCAGATGCTAAATAACTTACAAAATCTTAATTTTGGGAGCCCAGTTGATAGTCAAAGTCATGAGGAGACTGTATTTCCAATGGTGGAAGCTCCTTCGAGAAGTGGAACACATAACTACAGGCACAGAACAAGGCCAGGAGAGGGAGATCAGCCCCCACCACATTGTAAGAATACAGCTGACACTTCACCATTATTTGGGCTCAGTATGGGCCAGTGTCACAGTCTAGAACACCCAGAAATCTAGATACTAGAGGTATTAATCAATACAAATGTTTTTCTCACAGGGTACCTAGGATCATCAAAGAAAGCTGGGAACAAGGCAGGTGACTTGCTCACATCATCACCTACACGGACGGTGGATTTTACCCAGGATTGACCTCATGCTTCACAACTTAGCTAAGAATAAAATGATGCTTAGCGGACAGTGCAGGCCAGGCCCAGATGACTGCATCTTGAACTCTGCTCAGCTTTATGACAAAATCCTTTCCATGCTATGGAAGGACAGTAACACACACTCACCAGAACTTGTCTTTTTACACCAGCCGGGCTCAGCTGCCCTGGCCTAGATCTGTACTAACTGAGGCAAAGTGTCTTTCCTAGAAGAGAGGAGCAGCATGCCACCTGCTCAGGATCCTGCCCTGGTATGGCACAGTCCATTTCACCTGAGGCAAAGGGAGGCTCCAGGACTCTTGTTAACTAAGGATAATTGGGTTGTTTGCTCTAGAAAAGAGCAGGAATACTAAGCAAGTCTCACCATGACACTTTATTGAATGGCTATGATAATATTCAAAAGTACATTCCTTAATTCAAGATACATATTTTAACCCCTAATGCAGTTTTTCAGCATTAGCACCACTAACTCTGTGAACAGAGATGGAGCTTGGTCCATCCTGGAGCTTGGTCTATGTACTACAGGGCATACATTGGAATTTCTGGCTTATACACTGTGGCGTACTCCCCAGTGTGACAAGTATAAAGGTATCTAGATGTGATAGTGTCAAATACCCACTTTGGAAGTGAGGAGGAAAGAGTGGCAAAGTCACCACAAGTGAAAACCATTGCCCTAGATTAGAGACAGACAGACAGACAGACAGATCAGCAGATCTAATAGATATAACTGACAAAAGATACTTTTAAAGAAGGAAGAGGTGGTAGAAAAAACAGACAGATAAATCAGATAGAAAATGAGCAGGATTAAGGATAATCCCTTAATTATCTAAATACCACGAATAAAAGGTAGATTGTTTTCCCATAAACCATCGTATTTGACAAATGAATATCTCAGATATTGATGCAAGTAGAGGCTTGCTGTACCCTCAACCCTGAGCTTCTTATTTCCCTTCTCTGTGTCCTCGTCCTCCCCAGTCGTCTTGTTCAGGTGCATCCCTCAACTCCTCAGCAAACCTTTAGATTCAATCTCATCTATCCAATCCATCCCAGTTGTATGTTTTCTAATCTGTTTTACTCATTATGTGTTCCTTCTTAAGATGGACTTTCATATTCCACTGTCTACCTTTCTAACTGTTTCCAAATGCAGTTTCATGAGCTCAAGTGTTAAAAGTATATTTTGTTCAAAAATGATGGTCAAACTGTTAGAGCATAGCCTAGAATGGAGAACCCAGTGAATATCTTTTGACAGAGTGAATAAATTCATAAATGAGTAATTAAGATGATACTTTTAATATATATTTATTCCCCATTTGAAAATAATCTATTTGCTTATAAGAAAAAGTGTTTCTCATAATTGTCACTTTAATTCCCAAACTTATGAAACATGAACTTAACATATATTTTGAGTAAAAATTAACACCCCGCAAAATTATAATTGCCAAAAAGTAGTGTGATTTTTTAGAAAATTCAACATACCAGTTTCCTACCATCCAGGAGAATAAAATGTATGTGTAGAATATAAACATAAATCCTGAATCTGACAAGAGAACAGATACAAATCAGTTTGTCAGAGGAGAATAATCTACTGTAAAAATGAAAGACATGATGAGTGGAGTAGGGAGCAAATCTAACGAGAATTCCTAGAGAAAGTTATTTTTTGAATAAAATACTGAATAGTGTAGGAACAGACTGTCAGTTCAGAGAAGGGAGGTCATTCTCTACTGAGTACAAAGCTGACACTAAACATATGAAACTGCAAGCAGATTTTATTAGAATGGAACAAAATTCTGGGAACTAAGAGGAGAAAATATGTATGCATAAGAAAAAAATAGAAGATGAATACCAGTATGAGAAGATGAGGAGCTTTGCACAAAACAATTTATACATATGAAGTTAGAATTTAGAATTATAGTAATAATTTCTCCTAAAATGTCTCATTAACGTTCTTCTCAAGTGTACATAGCTTGGGGGCATGGAGTAAATTCATTTGTGCACCCCGATACCCCAAGAAAATATTGATGATGAATAAAACATAAAAAGTGAAATCCCAAAAAGAAGGCACGGCTCAGAACTATGATAACTGTATCTGTAAAGAAGAAATGTAATAGAATTAGGCACTGCTGGGTGGGGATGAAGTGCCCACAGGTACACTGCATTCAGGCCCAGACAGGCAGTGGTGGACTGGAATTGGGTTTGTGCTGGGGACAGAAGAGAAAGACCTGCATACACAATTAAAGACAGTAGTGAGAGTTAACAACTCTGCTGAAGGAAAGCTGCGTGGGTTCAAACCTCAGCTCCACCACTTACTGCCCGTGACCACAGATAAACGTGGATGGTAATAATTACCTCATAGAATTGTTGGAGGATAAATCCAATTGACACATCCAGAGCAATCAGTCAGAGGAGTGTTGAACGGCCAGTACTAAAGACTGTCTCTCCCAACCTACATAAAGATTCAGCTCCAGCCATATTGCCCCAGCTTCTTAATGTCAAGGTCCTGGCTCCTCAACCTTGGTAGACCATCCCGACAGCATGGCTACCCACTTCCCTCACTCCTTGCCAGTTTTCATTCCTCTTCTTTCTCACTGTTGTAGCAAAACTGGAAAGAAATGCCATGCTAATGTTTATTAATAATCTCCTACTATGTTTAAACCCATTTCAAGTATATTTCACCCCAAACTTCTCCAAAAGACTTCTTTATTTAAGGTCACTAATGACTTCCTCATTGCCTTCAATCTGTTTCCAAACCCAGTCCTATCTGGCCAGTAGCACCTGAAACAGTTGATCCTTTACTCACCATTGTCTTTTTAACTTATCTGTTTATATTTTGGAATATACTTATTCCCAAAATTTATATTTTATTATCTGGTTCTCCCACAAAAACATAAGCACCACAAACAGCAATGTGTGTTAATAATCAAGCATGTCAATATTCAAAATTTTCTAACATATCCATTAATTGAAGTTCATGAGTTGGTTAAAAAATGCCCACAATGAAAATTTACCTCAAACAAAAGTACTGGGATAAAAACCCAACAAAATAGGAAAATAGTCTTAAGTTATATATTTTGGAATAAATACACAAACTTCTTTTACTCTTTAATACCCTTAAAAATACTGACTAAACTAATAATGTCACATTTACAGGTGGAAAGACAAAAATACTATCTACCTATAATTAACCTTTAATCATCACATGCATTCAAATTCCAATAAAAACTTCAATTTATTGAGCATATCTACTCATGTTTGCTTATGGTGATGAACAAATTTCTAAACTTATATTTAAAGAAAGTCCAAAGTGGCTGAGATTTTTCTATAATCAAATTGTATAGCAAGGAGTTAAAATCAAGCACAATCAAATGCAACAGTGCTAAATTGGAGCACAGGAAAGGAGATAGAACTTAAGAAAAAGTCCACAGAGATGAAATTTGTATGTAACAGGGAGAAAGCACTAACAATTAGTGATGCAAGATGAACTATGCAATAAATGGGATGAAAATATCTGCTTCGCCACATTGAAAAGAATGAAGCTATCTTCACTCTACAACCCAAAATAAATTTCAGTCGAAGGAGGGAGCCAGAACTCAAAAACAAACTGATGTTCCTTTAAAGCTTTTGGAAGTTTCTACAAGAAATCATCATCATAAACTCATAATAGATAAGTTGTTTTTAGAAATAAAAATTATAGTAACAAAGAATATGGTGATAAGTTAAACTAAATTTGAAAATGTTATGTTTAAAATTATATCATATTTTAAGAAATACATATTTCTCACATATGCAGAAGTTATGTGAGTATTCCCTGAAGTGTCACTTATAATGCAGAAACCAGAAACTCCATTTATTGGAAGGATGGAATTTTTTAACCGCAATAGTCCAGCAATAGAACACTTGGAAACAGCTCATTTTAATGAGATGAGTAACTGTGTTGGTGACTGATAACTCTTTGGACCAACTTCATCAGCCCATATGACACCTAGACATCTCATCAAATGTTGCTCTTTCTGTATCTGAGACAGTGGTCCTGGGTGAGGGTGACAGGTGACTGCAGCCTGATGAATGAAGACTGCCCTCCCTGATCTTGGTGCGGCTCCTCCCAACCGCTGAATGGGAGTTTTCCCAAATCGTATCATTTCTCGAGTGTGAGAAACTGAAGGTGTAAATGGGGTCCAAGTTGTATAATAGTATTGTGAGATAAGAAGAAAATATTCAAAGTGGGAAAGGAGACTAGAAAGTGGGAGGAGGAAAGTGAAGAAGGGAAAGAAAAAATTTGAAAGTAAAAAAAATATGGAAACAAAGCTTATGTATAGGGGTAATGGAGCAGCTGGATTGGGAAAAATAAGAATCAAGATATATCATGCACAGGTACAAATCTTCAACGATGAATGTGATCATAATGCATATTTAAAATGGACTAATAAGCTAAATTTAAATTTTTATTTTTATAAATGTCTACTCATCCAAAGAGGGAGAAGATATTCTTTTTGCCTCACAATCTGGGCTGGGACACTAGTTCATCCTTTTCATTGATTTATTTATTTATGGGCTTATTTAGCTTTTCCTGGGCCTAAATCCTTGCAAATGTTGGATGGGAACCAGTTTCAACAGATCCCTGAGCTTTCATGACTTTCCTCGTGGACTGGATTTACACCATTGGCAGCATCATTGTATGAGTCAACTCCTCATAATATAATTGCCTTCAATATATTTGTCCTCTGACTTAGAGAAGACCCTAACTTGTTGATTGTAAAAATGTTCTAAGTTAATTACTACAAAATATTCATATTTAGTTAGGTTAAATACTATATATGGCTATTTGTAAAATTTTCCATATTCTTATAACTTGAAAAAGTTCACAGTAAAAGTACAGTAAGTCTCAATTTATGAACATTGGAGTTGAGAACTTTCACAGATGTGAATGGATCTCACATTATCTCACAATATGAACATTCATAGATAGCAACAAATAACGAAGTAGCTCACACATCCGCTGGACACTGTCACAGCTGTGTGCCTGTGTGCTCACTGTGCAGCGTGATAGTATACAGCAGGGTACTGCAGTGGGTACTTGTGAGGGGTTTATGTTTTTCATTGTATATTTGTGTAAAAGGTGTGTAAAACTCATTATCAGACGTAGGAACAAATCTGACCCATGAACGCTGTCCCAGAACTGAGCTGGTTTTTCGCTGAGGGCTTACTTGTAATTGTACAACTCAGAATACCTAAGTAAGAATATGTAACATAATAGCCATATAAAGAAAGATAGCCTTATTAAATTCCGAAAATCTTAACATTTTCTGACTTATCTTTAGTTGGTTTTAAGCATTTCTCATAAAAACATATACTGAAAAAAATAAACTTGACATGAGAACCAAGGTAAAGAATTTACCTGACAAAATTTACATTTGTTAGATTTTGTGATACTAACAGCAGTAAGATTAATTATACATTCAAATACTAAAATTTATAAAAGAGGATATATAGGTGCTTAGTAAAATCACTGAAATTTAGTTTGTATAATAGGTATTATGTGTCTAATACATGTAAATATTTATACACAGAAGCACTTTCTTCACATTGTGAAAATTTAATTGCCAGCTACAGTAAGAGGTATGTTTAAAACACCTAAGTAAGTAAGCTTTTTAAATAGTAAACTCTTACCTAGAACAAGAATTTTATACAGTTAAACCTCCTGCGACACAGTCTGTGAGAACAGTTTCACATTTCCGTGTGATCCAGGTTTTCTGAGAACACTGCACAGCTGAGAGTCATGTCAGTCACACTTGAGATGTTACATGTAGAGAATTGTTCCAGAGAGATGCAGAGACTTTGCTTTCCTAGCTATTTGATTAGATTCTGAGGCAGAGATTTACTTCTCTCTTCCCCAGGGAAATGTAAATATATTTCAAGGTGTGGTTTTCACTCAGACATTTTCCCCATGGTGACAGATGAGCAGATATGCTTGCTGCCTACGTGAGATGTGAATCTCCTAATCTGGGGGCTTCTCTTGTGTGGAACAGACACTGCACACTCAGGTACAACTGCCTGTCTCCTGGGTACTAGTGAGTATTAAAGGCACAGACAGCAAGAAAAGAGGCACTTCTAGCTGTTATGTCAGCTTTAACTCCTGAATCATGTGCTATTTGATATGAAGATCTTATGTTTTATATCACAATATGAATATAGATGAAAATTTAATAGGCAGCACATACTGAATTATGTGTGTGTAATTTTTATATAGTCAAATAAATTTCACTGGTTATTTGAAGTAAGTGTACTGCTATCTACTACTGAAAAACAACATAGTACAAGACTATTATATGTTAGTATTATATTAACTTATGTTATATTACATAAATTATTATTTATCACCATAAATATTCTACAGATCACTGTATCAGACAGAGCATAAGAACACAGAAGAGACAATTGATCGCAATTGTGATCTTAATTCTGTCAGTATTTTGAAGAGAATTAGAATTAGAATCATTGAAGAGAATTAGAGCATATGCATAAAAATTACTATAATACAATCCACAGTAAGAATGAATGCAGAGAAGTAAGATTCCAATTCTTAATCCATAATCTTACAAAATGGAAATAAGATGGATTTAGAGTTTAAAGTCATATTTTGTGGAGCAAGTGCCATTTAATGTCGTTCAAAGTGAATTCCACTGAACAGTGGGATTTCACTTCACGTATATGTGTTTGTATGCTGGCCCTGTGTGGGCGGTACTCCACAAACTGACACTCTCAAAACTCTACTGAGCTTGGCTTTCTTTACCTTACAGGCTTCCTCTAGACATGTCTGTTTAATCAGTCTGTAGTCTACAGACTGACAGTTAACATGTCAATACCCCACATACCTGTTTTCCAGGCCTGTATCCCTTTACTGTACTTGACAACTACATATAGAAACTCAAACTATTTTTTTCCACTGCAGATCTCTGATGTCTTCAAATGTGGCATGCGTAGAATGGAATTTACTACCCTGTGACAAATAAAAACTTATTTTTCGAAAGTCCACAATACCTTTTTCCTGTGTTTGCTATCTCATCAATCACTCATCTATTCTGCCTGACAATTATTTCTCAAAATGTTATATTTCTGGCTCTTTCATCCCTTGATATTAATTCAAGTCACCATCATATTCTCCCTAATGAGTCTCCATTTTCCTTAGTCCTTTCCAATTTTCTATATTCATCTCTGGAAGATATTTTTGAAATATGTGTAAATTGGATCCTGTCACTCACCCTTTAAACATTTTTCAATACCTTCTGTTGAATAAATAAGATAAAGGACAAAATTCTATCTTCTTACAAAAAGTTATGCATATCTAAATCCTGTGTTTTTGGCAGAATGTGCCTTAAATAAATTTTCTTAACTAGGTTCACCCTATTCTGCTTTATTTTTCTGTACTGATATTTCATCTTAATTATGCACATTGCACTTCTAACTTCTAGTTCAGTGTTTTTATCTTCCACAAAACTATAAGTCCAAACACCATTTGTTCACCGTTAAACCTCCCACACTCAACACAGCACTTAAAAATGGGGAACTTAATATTACTTATTTATTCATCATGTGTGACTGTTAAACTTCTTCATTAAATTTAGATACAATATGTTTCTACAATTCTATTAACATTAATGGTTAATAAAAATACCAATATCAACATTGCTTTCACTTTCATTGTTGTGTTCATATAACTAGATTAATTTATCTAAGAAATATGAATAATGAGGAACTTTATACTCAAGACTTTGTCTTTAGTTTAATTAAGTCTATAGTACAGAAGGAACTCCCCATTTTATTGCTTCTTTACACTAGGGCAAGGAGGTGTTTACTTCATTTTTGATCCAAGCAAGTTTACTTGCAAAGAGCTTACTCAGTCAACAACCTCTCTAGATCTGTCTCAGACCAGTAACAGACTACAATTTAGGAGGAACACAAGAGGGTTTGAATAAAACATACCAGAGCATTCTAGTCTCAAGTGTCAGCTAAACAAGGTAGGCTGATGAACATTTTTCAGATGGCATTAATAATCCTATCATATGCTCCTGCCATTTAGAAGGATAGAGCAATTCGGTGATTCACCCCACCCACCACTAATCCTTCATTTCTAATGCTATTTACTCTGAGGAGAATATTAATTAAATCAGTAATACAGAGATATAGTCTCATCAAGTGCAAAAGCAAATACGTGAAGTACTCTCATCAAGGCTGATATTAATATCAGGTTCATCTACAAAATCCGCTGAGTACCTGAAGAATACATACTTTAGGTTTTGAAAAATATTAGGTTCCTACATTTCAATTTATTCAAGTATTTTGTTTCATTTCCATAAATTGTTTTTCTGCATTGCTTTTCCATTTTTAAAAATGGGTGTGAGTTGAAATTAATTGCTCGCTTGCATGAGCCCTAATAATTACCAAATTCTCATGTGGCTTATAAAGCACACTTCATTTTAAGAGATGCTTCAAAGTTAAAAAAAAAAAACTAGCTTTTTAATATAGTTTTGGGTTTGAATGCCCCTTTGGTGAAAAAAAGATAGTCTTCTGAACTTTCTGTTCGTTGTAATGAAGTTTTATATTTTCCATTACATCCTAAATAGAGTTTACGTTCAATTTTCCTTCAGTGTTCAATCATGGATCACAGTCTTCAGAAAGTCTATTCTTCCATTAAATGTTTCACTCCAAGTAATTTTTTAAATTCAAATCTTTATTGGCTTTGTTTCTTTTTTTTTTTTTTAATTACTCCAAGTAACTTTTAAGTGCCTCACATTCAGCCTCTGTGAGCCTCTTCACCCCCCTGCTTTTAGCTTTCACCACTCGCTCTAATTCAGCGGCACCCTGCTCCCTAAACGTGCAGGCCACCGTCTACCACAGGAGCTGGCTTTGCACCAAGTGCCTCACATCAAGCCATTCTACTTTTGAATGTTTTGCTGAAGGAGTAAGAGGCGCAACAGTGAGAGTATTTTTTGTCCATGACTCGGCAGATTGTAATGGGAAAGCAGGCTGAGCCGGCACCACAGTTACCCCCGATTTAGTGGCACCATATAACTCGATTCTATCCCAGAATCAATAAAGTGATTTCTTCCAGCAAATGTGAGTAAATGTTTGATTGTGAAGAACACCATTTTCTGAGACCAAATAATAGTTTGGTCTATTAGTATAAGAAAAACTTATACTAGCTTATACTCAGATTTAAGTAAAATGTTCATCTCCTATCTCAGTAGGGACAAATTCATATAGGATCAAGGCAACTTCTGTCCTTAAGCAGAATACATCTCAGATGGAGCAGCTGCATTTGAATTATATCTTCTTCAGGGTGACTGTCCAGAATGGCAGCCACTTGTTTTACACAGAAGTAAGGGAGATCTATCCAGAAGTGTCTCAGCCAAAGCAAATGAACACAAAGCCTCATTTCTCCTGATACAGGGGAGCAAGCCTAGCTCCCGCCTAAAAGATAGCTGAAGCACGAGTTTGTGTTCTATAAAGTCAAATAATGAATTTTAGGAAAGACCAATGGAGGTTAAGAGTAGGATAAACTTTATTGAGAATATTTCTGCCTTAGAGTAGCAAAATGGGGATTTGGAAGGAGTGACCCACCCACCTCTCTTCCCAGGGGGCTTTTATGGAGCAAAGCCATGAGGTGAGGCAGGTTCAGAGTGGGACAGAATTAGTGAACCAGTAACATTGCAAACACAATAAATTATGTATTATTGGTACAATGAGAAATCACAAAATGGACAAAACTATGATTAACCAGTAAGATCATGGGTATAATTGCTCAGGTAATATTGATTAAATGATGATCCAATGAGAAATCAAGTCTCATAATGAGCATACAAGAAGTTTTAGTTTGCAGTCTTTTCTGGGAGAGGTGGATCAAAATCCTGGCCCTCCACCCCCAACGGCTTGTGCCTATTTAGAATATCAAGCACTGTTGTTTATCCTAAGGAGACTGGCGCCTTACTTAGATTATCTGACTGACACTTACTTAGACTATCAATCACTGCTGTTTATTCTACTTGGGTGGGGTAGTTTTTCTTCAGCAACCAGTAACCTCTAAATCGGCTTCTTTGTGGGCTTTTCCAGGGCCAGCCTGTCTGCCTGCAAGATGTCTGTCTAACTACTTATAACACTATTACAAATCACAAAAACTCTGAACAAAACTCAAAATAGAAGTTGTCAAGACTTCTCATTAGAAAAGCGAGTTTTCATTATGTGGACACAGCACCACACACAAACACAGACACACACACACACACACACACACACACACACACACACACACTCCAAAAACCCAGAATGAGTGAATCATCTCTTTGCTTATTTCCTGAGGAAGGCTGACATATTGTAAACTTTTTCCAACTTCTATTACTTTCTTCCTGGCCACCTCTAATTAACCTCCTTCCTCTAAAATCCTGTAAATCATTAAGCAATTAATCATGAACTGTCTTGGAAAATCTTTTCTATTGTTTTCCGGTTTTGCTTTTAATCACACATTTTTCTCTTATCTCTTGAATTCAACTTGGAGGGTACAGTTTGGAAGGGAAAGGTTTATGAGTACTTCAAATTTTCTTAGTGCTTATCTGAACCACTAAACAGCCAATGAATGTCTATATCTAGCCTATGAACACACTCATAGTCATATGGTCATCTCTTTTGCACATACTGAGTAGGCTAATTTTATTTTATTTTAATTGTTTTCTCAGTATTTCATCTTCTTTAAGTATTCACCAGGTTTTTCTCATCTTATTTTTTATTAATATGTGCTTGCAGTGCTTAAAGATTATACTCCTCATAAGAAGTTGGTATCTGAACATATCATACCTTAATAACTCACTACTCACTTAATTACTAATCTCCTTTTTCCTCTCTCCCCTCCCCCTATCTCCTGGCTCCCTTCCCTTTTGCAGAATATCTGTTGGCTTATTTCCTATTATCTGTCTTTTATACTGCCCTGTATTAATCCCATCATGTCATCTATAAATTATCTTTCTTTCAATACCACTGTATCACATAGAATATTGGGACTCGAGTTAGAAATGACATCAAATTTTATATTTTCCTCTTTGTTATTGGTAGTATATCTAGTAATTTGCTAAAAGGTGTATTTGTGCAACTGCTCTGAAAATGGCCTCGCTCTTCACTTCTGTTACCTATAGATTAGGAATCAACTGAAATATTCTAAGAACTTCCTAGGAGGAACCAGGTCTTTAGTGAATAAAGTTGATTACTCATAATTGCCATCTATGTCGAGTGCAAAATTTATTTTTTTACCTTCTTATTTGAAATATTACAATATTTTTCTTATAACTTTAGCTTGACGTCTTTACAGTGTGCTTCCAGTTTTCTTCTTCAGTATTATCCCACAAAATTATATTATATACACTGTGTCTGCTGCACTGAAGGCTTTTCTTTCTCTTGGGTACAGAGACCACTTTGTACATATATATATGTTCTGATTTAAGCAGAAGCACATTAGTATATATTATTCTTGAAAAAATGTATAATAAATCTTTTAAATTATCAGGTAACTATTACCTTCCTTATAGATTTAACTGTGGCACTTCCAGGGAGAATTATGAAAATCAGTCTACTAGTTATTTTCATAGCACTTTCTTCATTTCTCTGTTGTAGTACTTATAGTTATTGTTCTTGATGTATATATATATATATATATATATATATATATATATAATTGTTCTTCCATGAAAATAGTTGTATGTTTACATGCCAAATACTTGACCTCCATTTCCAGAAAAATCCAGTGGTATAATGGCAAAAAATTAAAACATAAACCTCCAACTATAAAAACACAATTGAAATTCCAACTGTGACAGGGAAGTCACATCTGAGACACAGGACTGAGCAGCTTTAAGAAGATAATCCGACCTTTGCTCCAGTGTTTATCTTCTCTAACTGTACCTATACTGATAGCACTTATCTTATTGTGTAATCATAGTCATTATTTTCTATCTGTGTATGTAAGATTATTTCAAATGAAAACCCTTAATGTATCATTTTAGAAAGTAGCTGAATAAATGAATTGTTCACCTTCAATATTTCCACGGTTTTCCTATGCAATTTAGCTTTTGATCAGAAAATTGGTATTCCAGTACAATTTTTGAGGAAGAAAGGAACAGTATGCATTTTAGCCACAGGATTGAACCCACTGGTCCTGGTTCTTATATACACCTCTTGTTAGAAAAGTTATAATGTTAGAAAGTTACCCTACACTGTGAAAAGACCCACAAGGGTTATCTCCCGTGCCCACTCCTCATGGCCATAAACTTCTCTTTCCTATAATTCATGTCAGTTAAAAGTAAACAGAACCGAGCTTCCTGCAAGGCATAAACCTTAAAAGACAACATAGCTTCTGATAGGTTCAGCTACCTCAACGCAACTCTGATGTGAAACCACCTGACTCTGGGTCTGTATAAGACCACTCTCATGTGTGCTCTCTCTCTTTCTTGTCTCTGTTTCACTCTCTTCCTCTTTCTCTCTATTCCTCTTTTTCTCCTTCCCTCATTTCTGTCTCTGTCTCTCTCTCTCTCTCTCCCTTTCTACCTTTTTCTCTTCTTTTCTTCCTTTGTTTTTCCTTGCACCAAGTCTCCTGTTATGGGAGCCGCCCACCTTTAATAAAATCTCCTGACATATCCTGGCATATGGCATGGTTGTTGAGCTTCATCAGGTTCCCCCTTAACACTTCTAGAACTCACCATCATTTTTGCTGTTTATATTTAAAGCTTCCACTTTCACAGTCATCAACACGAGGGGCTGAAATGCTAAGAGAAATACATTTCAACCTCAAAGCTACAGAACTTCCATAAGTATCTGTGTGATTCACAAAATTGGAAAGGATAATTCTGACTCCATGGTGAAAATCAATAGCAATTTACTGCTTGGAGAGGGACAGATAAAGGAAAAGGATTTGTAGGTGAGACACAGATAAGGAAGAGCAGCTAGAAGCTCAGGAGAATACTCACCCCAGTATAACCGAAACCTTAAGAATGAGCCAAGATCAATCCAATATAGACAGATTTGAGGCAACTGGTACACCAAAAATAATCATAAAATCCCAAAAGCCAAATCTGACTCAAGTCCTGTCTAACTGAACTCTCTCTCTCTCCTTCCTTCTCTCTGTCTCTCTCTCTCCTCTCTGTCACTCTGTCTGTCTCTGTCTCTGTCTCTCTCTCCCCCAGCTCCCCTCCCACCCGACACACACATTGCAAAAATCGGAAAGGCAGGAAGATGGTGGGTGTGTGTATTCTACCAAAGGACCAAACCCAGAAGATTTTAGGCCTTGAATTATTCAAACCAGACTACATCTCCAAAAGGCTTATAGGAAAAGGCTGTTATTATAGTTAATGAAAATATGTTTTAAATATGAAAATAACCCATTTAAAGGGAAAATTGTGTCAATGACCATTCTTTGAAATAATAAGAAACATAAAAATTAGAACTTATCTTACATAAATTAAATAATTGTATTGTTGAATTTAAAAGCTAGGTCCAAATAACTTCACTAACATTTTTTTGTCAGACTTTGTCTACACAGATTATTTTACAAATAAAAAAAGGAAGCATGTCCCGGTTACCTATGAGAGAAATATTATCCTTACAGTAGTACCAAAAAAAGACATTATTTAAAAACTATAATCTATGTTTATTCATAAGCATAGTCAAAAGTTGCCTACCAGTGTACCAACATACAGACTTATAAGGATAGATCTTAAAGTAAATGCTAAAGACTAGGTGGCTTAAATCATCAAAATTAACCTGTTACAGGTTAGAAGTTCAAGACCAACTTTTTGGTAGTTTCAGTTTCTGGTGAAGGTGCTCTTCCTAGCTAGCGTTCTAGGTACAACCTCACCTGGGCTGCTCTCAGTGTTGGCGTATATGTCAGTAAAGAACACTAATCCAATGGGAACAGGGCCCCATTTTTATGATCTTGTTTAATCTTTATTACTACTTTAGAAGTTCCATGTTCCGATACAGACACAATGAACAGTACGGATTAAGCAGATGAAATTTGGATTCCAGAAATGTTTACTCCAAAACATTTCATTCCTCTTTCTCCAAAAATTCACATCTTCAAAGACTGGTATTCTTTCCATTCCAACTGTCAAAAGTCTTAGTTCATCTCCGCATCAACATTACAAAGTCTAAAACCCTTTAACATTTCCTTTAAATAGCATCTAAATCAGAAATGGATGAAACTCAAGCTATTCTGAGGCAAAATCCCTCTCCAGTGTAACCAATAAGTTATTTGCTTACCTAATATAGATAAATTATTTGTTTCTAAGGTAAAGTATGAGACAAAGGTAGACATTTGCATTCCAAAAGAAAAAAAAAATCACAAGGAAGAATGATGAGTCAAGGCAAATTCCTAGATCTTAAGGTTTCATCTATGCTGACAGCTATCCAAATGTTCCCGCTATTGACATCCCCAAACCATACAGTTCCTCTGTACTATAAAACTCCGTTTGGCCAGCTCCTCAAAGACAGATCTGTGATCCTGTGCTTCCCAGCATGTCCACTCAAATTAAATCTTTCCTGCTCTGAGAGGACAAAAGCCATAACCTTTGTTCAATATTTTTCTCTGCTGTGTTTTCTTCTTCACGTCCCCTGGGTGGCAGTGTCACAACCAGAGACCCACAGAGTGTCTCTCTTCCTCATCAGCTCACAGTGGTGTTTCTGGCCCCAGCCCCATCTCTGCTAGTATCGCTGATGGCTCCCTCTCCTGAAACCAAGAATGGAATCCACCCTCTGAGCCTAGAGTCTCAGCCTTCTGAGCCTTGGTGGGAGGGGGAGCCCCACCAAGGTGATGTCAGAATCACTTCCAGGTCACTCATTTGTTTTCTTAAATAAGGTGTTTTTCCAGTCCAGGATCTCATCTCCCATCCTAGGAAATCCAAGTGTAACATTTTTTCCTTATTTCACCTCCTTTATTCTGTCCCCTTTAGTTCAAATTGGAAGTTTTATGATTGTGTAATCTCAACTCTATGTGTATTATCCTTAAGTGGCTAATAAGAGATGCAGGGAAGAGGAAGAAAGGGAGGGAGGAAGACATAAAAAATAATTAGGATGCATTATATACATTGACCAGTTCCATGCGAAAAATAATTATTATGTAGAGCAAACACACACCAACAAAATAATTTTCTAATGGCTAAGAAAACTATGCAGCAAGCTTATACTCTCGTAACCAATTGATTCTTCAATCACATCTTTAATGTCCTCATCAGAACATGTTTACCCTGTTCTTGCAATAGAGGATGATAACTTTCCAAGTCTTCAAGTTTTGCTTCCTTTGTTGAACAATTTATTTCTCAAATTATCTCTCTCCTCTTACATTTAACTATGCAGGGTAAGGAGAAATTATGCTACACCTTCATGCTTTCCTTGAAAATCCACTTAGCTAAATGTCTAATTTAGGTATAAAAGTTCTACCTTACACAGGACACTAGAACACATTTCAGCTAAATTGTTTCCATTTAATTTTTTTTTAGCTTTTTTAAAGTACGTTTTTGCAATATATAATGATGATGTTCACTGTCTTAATTCTCTTTACTTCTCCTTCAACCCCCACCTTGATGTCCATCTCTTTGTCCTTTTCTTATTTGCAAAATATCTTTTTTTCTACTTTACAGCACAAATTGCCTCTGTTCCAGTTTATATGACTGTGTTCTGCATTTCCATTTGAGTACCCACGAGCATGACCTTCAATATCTCTATTCCTATCAACATCCTCTTTATGACAACATAGATTATCTGTTGGACAAGAGACATTTTCTTTACAACTCTCATCCTTTCTGATCCCTCATCAAGACTACCCTTAGTGATCATATTTCTTTCAAGATACTCTTCAGGGTCAATCGTGTCATTTTTTATGTGTGCCTCAAAAATCTCCCAGACTCTGTGGATCACCAAAACCAAGCCACTTCCACATTTTTAGTTATTTGCTAAAGCAGTGCCTCACTTCCATAACTTTTTAAATAATCACCTAAATCTAGAAACTATTCAAATTTCTTCTGGTGAATAAAATATTTGTGTTGCACATCAGCAGCAGAGTATTAAAAGAACAAACTACCGAGGCATGAAAACAGGAATATAACTCAAAACCTAGTGGTAATTGAAATAACCTAGAATCAAAAGGTTAGGCACTGTAGAGAGAAGCTGCAGGAGTGAATGAGAGCTCTCAGGTATAATAGATAATGTAAAAGAGTTTGGAGAGATTCCAGAGGGAAGGGGGAAGCAGGAAGAAAAGGAAAAACATGAGAAAATAAGGAAAAATGGAACAAAGTTTGTGTGTATAGGGACAGGTGGAGGGTGGGAGGGAAGGAAGGGGAATGGGAAAAACAAGACACAAGATCCATCTTGCACAGGTACAAATTCCCAGTGAGGAGTGTGATCCTAATGCATACACAAAATGTACCAATAAATTTAATGAATTAAAAATAGGCTAAATTTGCCTTGCTGTGACAACTTGAACAAGGCAGAACAACAGAAGCAAGAAAATGATTTGTTCAGATACTGGAAGCAGAAAGATTTAAATGACTACAAGGACACATGAAAATATGGTATTAGACCTCATATTTTTTTCTAAATTGTCCTGCATGTAAATGACCCAAAATGATAGGAAAAAAGACATGAATAAAGTAGAAGAGTGCTATTATTTGTATTCATAAGTAGGTGTTTTGAGGAGGTGAATGGATCGTGAGTGTGTGATCCTGGGTTGAGTGTGACAACTAAATTAGCTCACTGATTGTTTTAACATAGTTCTGCATGTTCATTATGGGAAAGCTCACCTTACATGTGGCTGGCACCAACCAACAGACTGATTGATGGCATGGGAAAAAGGAAAAGGTAGGCTGACTGCTGGCTTCTTCCTGCCTGCCATGCATGGACTGTAGAGGCTGAAACCTCTACAAACTGTGAGCTAAATTAAAATTTCCCTTCTTTGACTTGTAGATTTCCAGTATTTTGTCTCTGCAATGAGAAGATAACTAAGACAAGGAAGAATAATAAGAGGAAGAATTGGAGGAAAAGAGTAAAAAGAATTTGGTTTTCTTCCCCGAAGATTGGTCTCAGTCTATGTTCACTGTCAAAATTATCACTCATTGTAAACTACTTCTTCAATGGATTGAGGATCATCTTGCAAAAACTACTGAAATATACCAGAATGTTTATTACTGTTTCATGATTTTGAAGGCTAGGTCATACAATGAAAGAGAGGTCCATGCTTGGCTTAGTCAGGTTTGCTACAAGTACATCCAGTACCACACTACTGGACATTGAGAGACATGAGAATACCCACCTCCGTGCATAGAAACCAGCTTATATGCTAAGTGAAAACTATCCCATCCCTGCTCAATGTGGTGATGCTGCGGCCCTCAGGAAAAACAAGCCCTGCACAGAGGCAAATCACAAGACCAATCGTATGATATGATGTTAACACACCGGTTAGCTCTGGCCAACTCCACAGCACACCTCTGTTCTCACCCCCATACCATCTTTATATAAAGTCAGTGCTGACAATAATAAAGTGGAAGTGTTCCTTTGAAACTTTCTCCCGAGTATGCATGGTGATTGCAACCTCACCCTCTCAGGCCAAGCTGAAACCCATTTCTTCAACAAAGTTGACAGCAATAATAACAACAGGCTTTATTCTGGGGAACACATTTTCTTAAAATTGTGGCCTGCAATAGAAATCTGAGTACTCAGAATACACCAGGGAGAAAACATACAAACAAAAGAGAGAGAATCCAGACTCACATGCTCCAGGATTAAATATTCCTGTCATCCCAGAAGTTCTGAGTCAGAAGCTATCCTGCTATGCTCTGAATAAATTACACATTTACAAGAAAAATAAACAATTCTTATGCCACTAAATATTTGTGTTTTATTATAGTGTTAGATAAATAGAATAAAAAATTTGCAAATGATATGAAGGGTAGAGTATGTGTATAAACAATCAGAAACCAAATAAATATTTTAAAATCTCAGAAAGTAAAAAAATAATATAAAATAATACTATAAGGAAAATAATTTCTCCCACTTAGGGATATTTGTCCTCAGTTTTCTTTCTAACACTCTCTAGAAATGTCTATTAATTGGGATAATAAATGGAAGAGCTCAGCTCATATTTATATTTTAATTCCCTTTTTCATTTATTCAATGAACATCTTACTGCTTTTCCTTCTTTTATTTTCACTGGTATACGTTTGCAGTTTGTAATAGTTACGTGCTGTGGGGAGTTGGTACACATACATAAAACATCTTAGTTCTTCTTATTCACTTCTCCTCATTTCCCTCCCACTTTGAAAGAAGCCAATATTTTACATATGTATGACATCCTTACATTTTGAATACATACATCATGATCCACAACACAGAAAATTCTTAAATATTATGTCAAATTCAATACTCAAGTTCATGCAATGTATTTCAACATCTGTACAACAATTTGTGGGGTAATCTGCATATTGGTTAGATCTTTACAGTAATATTATTGTACACAATAAAATTAAAGTCTATTGAGTGGTGGCTCTGACCATCTGAATTAGTTTTAAAAAACTGATGGTGAACAGCCATTAAAATGAGTAGTCTTTACAGAAGCTTCTTAGAGAAGGACTTTTATATTTTCATTGTTCTCTTTTAAGTGATGCCTATAGAAAATTAGCTTTGTTTGTCAAATGATGGAAATTCCTCTAAGTGTCGGAATGCATTATGCAGAAGTACTAATATTTAATTTGAGATATAATCAATAACAATGCTGAATTTTTTTTAAATTATAAAAACCAGCTAGAAATATAGTAAATTAAAAATTATTATAGTAATAGTAAGACTTTGCCAATTTAAAAGATAACATGGATACAGTTCAAGTAAGGAATGATTTTTCCTAAACTTCAAGTGAAACACTGTGTTCTCCTTTATATTCCAATCTATTTTGAACTTTACCAATCTTTCCTTCTTACCACTATGTGTAAAAGAGTAGTACTTTTGAAAATTCCCCATCTTCTGACTGTGTGAGTTCTTTCACAGTGCACTGAGCTAGAACAGAAATTTATAAGTAATTTATTGTACTAAAATTTATTGACCTCCTGTTAATTGCTGTCCCCTTAAGGAGTTCAGAATCTAGCACAGAAAGTATGACAAGTAATTACAGTAAATTGTGGTAAATGTAACAATGGAAATCTGTACAAGGTACAGAAGTGGCTCCAATGCATAACTAATTCTGGACTACAGCAGGCTAGTTGGTCACATCCAGATGGATGATTACTCCACATTTATAGAAATTTTCCTGAAGGATAATGGTGAGTAGGACATGCAAATCAGAGGGAATACCATGTGCAAAGACAGGAAGCAAAATCAGCATAATGTGACACATTATCAAGTAAAATTAAGGGAGTGGCAAGCGATGCAAATGGAATCAAATCAAAGGATTTGCTGTTGTTTGTACCAAGGCCTTTGGATTGTGTCATGTAATCAGGTGATACAGAACACAGTGCCCTGGGTGGGAGAGAAACATGATCATATCAACACGGTCTTAATGATTCCTTTCCCCACAGTGCGCAGACTGGCTAGACGAGGGGACAGTTTACAACAAAAGGGACAATTAGTTTACAAATTATTGGGCACTGTATAAGATGCTAGAGGCCTGCAAGTGGTGGGAAAATGGCAATAGAAGAGAGAAAAGGGACAAATTGAAATAAGTAAGACGTATGACTTTAAATTTGAAACTTTTATATTTGTGGTGAGTAGAAGAAATACAGAGAGAAAAGAAAATGGGAAGTGATTAGTTGGGACCACCCGTAGTGCTTAGGAGATCCACGAATGACATATTCTCTGGTGGTATTCTATTGTAAGGTGTGTCCTCCATAGGCAAGTTCATGTGAATGTCTCTCAAGAGCACCATCTCTGAATCTAAATGATTAGAATTCGTTTATACTCTGCCATGCTTTAGTCTTATGGACTCAAGTAATTACTTCTTTTCTCAGTTTCTTAATCTGTAAAACGGAGACAATAATGATATATATTTTGTAGGGATTCTGTGAGGATTTAGCAAGTTTAAGAGAACAGTGCCTGAGACAGGAAGGGTGCTATGTTTACTATATAAGATAAATATGGACTGAAAAAAAGCCATTCCTTGTAACACAATTATTCTGAGCTGGTATCAAACTATAAATCATAGATATATTTTATCTTGATAATCTGTAATAAAAGAGGAGAAGATTTTTTTCTAGATGTTTTGTTTTAATTTCTTTTTTTTTTTTTAGATTTTTGGAGACAGGGTCTCGCTTTGTGGTTCAGGCTGGCCCTCAGCTCAGTCTCCAACTCACATCACAATCCTCCTGCCTCTGCCTCCCGAGTGCTGGGATTACAGGCGTGAGCCACCACGCCCGGCATTGTGGTATGTGGTACTGGTTGCTGCTGGGTGTGGGTCTCCACACCCAGTATTGTTATGTGGTTACCGGGGAATCGAACCCGGGTCCTTGCGCTTGCGAGACAGGCGCGGGAACCACTGAGC
>PVIR01013008.1:26772-43347 GCA_004026965.1 Petromus typicus | reverse complement strand
AAAGTCAGTAGGAAATGATTGAGGATAAAAATCATTGCCCAAAATGTGGACAGGAGACCAAGGAAGGAGCTAGTGATGGATTCTGGAGCATTTCACGTTTACTGGTTGTGGATATATGAGAACAGGAAAGGCCTGTGTAGCCATCAGAGTCATGTCTATATGGCCTGTGAGACACAATGTCTTTCCAATAGATCACTTTCATTGTGACATTAATCAGAAATCAGCTTTAAGAACCCTGCCTAATATACTTACATTCCTAGAGTAAACTGTTTATACTTGTTTTTAATATACCATTGAACCAAATTGCTTACATTCTTAGGAATTTACCTGGGACACTGGGATAGCTCTTGGGTCAGGCATCACTACTGTCACAGCAGAGGTGGTAGCTCTGGATTGTCTGGCTGTTCTTACCAACTACCTCAAGAATGCTGGAGAATCCTGCTCAGAATCAGCTGCCAGACCTTAGCCGAGTCCTCAAGTGGGTACCTTTATGACTGGATGCTGTCCTGCCAATGGGAGCCCCTGGCATATATATCTTCTCAACTCTTCCTGTCTCTTTGTATCGCCAGATAACAAGTCAGAATTCTTTGCTAAAACCAGTCCTTGCAGTGGTGGTGTAGCTGGCAGGTGTTGGGGAGCCTGATTCTTTTCTCCACCAAGAAGGCAGTTCTCTCCGTGTTGGAAGGAGCTTTGATATTCTGTACCCAGAACAAGAGAATCAAAATGGGGTCCCTTTTAAAAGAAGATTTGAACTTAGAAACTTTTAATGTAATTCATAGAGGAAAACACAAAACTCATACTGTTTTTCTAAAAGAAAGGCAGTAGAATTCTCTCCTTTTCTTCCTTAAAAACCAAGCCAAACCAGGCCAGGGATTTAGCTAAGTGGTTCTGGCACCTGCCTTGCCAGGGCAAGGGTCCAGGTTCGATCTCCAGGAAACACATACCACAGTGCTGGGCATGGTGGCTCACGCCAGCAATCCTAGCACTTGGGAGGAAGAGGCAGGAGGATTGCTCACTTTAAGGCTGAGTTCAGGACCACCCTGAACCACAAAGTGAGACCTTGTCTCAAGAAAATGGAAAAAAAAACAAAACCCCAAAAAACACAGACCAGAAATACTGGAAAAGAAGGGGGCCTTCTCTTTGATAGAGGGCACATAGCAGGCTTTGCAATAGCTATTGCACTTAAAAACTTATATCAGTACATATTTAGATGTGCTACAGTTTTATTGTCATACTTTGACTAGCTGTTGCTAATGGATTAAAAGGAACTACTTTTTCCAACATTGGTTTTATCCCCTACTATCTTGCTAAATTCTTATTAGTTCAAACAATAAGAATATTTAAGAATAACAATAACAATAAGAATATTTGCAAATGAGTATGTTAATCATGGGGAGTTGGCACTGTGCACAGCGCATCTTAATTCTGTGTTCACTTCTACCCTATGTCTTTGTCTGCTTGCTGAAGAAGCCATTCCATTAAGAACAGGAAGAAGAAAAGAATGCTTGTCTTGCAACTACCACTGACCCTTCTGAGGTCTCAGCCAAAGCCCTAAGAAAAGAGAAATAAATATGAAAAAAAAAAGAACTACACTTTTTACTATTTAAAGAAAATGTGATTAAACATTAATTGAAAAGACTTGATAGACAAATTGTTTGAACTAATAAGAATTTAGCAAGATAGTAGGGGATAAAACCAATGTTGGAAAAAGTTCCTTTTAATTCATTAGCAACAGCTAATCAAAGTATGACAATAAAACTGTAGCACATCTTAGAGTAAGCCTGCATTAGTTATCCTTTGCTTTTGTCCCACACAGTAGCTTGAACATTCCCCATTCACCGCGTCACAGTTCTGCAGGCTGGAAGTGGGTGGATGTGAGTGGATTCTGCACTTAAGGTCCCACAAGGCTGAAGTCATAGTGTTGGTTTGTTGGTCTTATTCCAATACTCTGGGGGAAACCTGCTTCCTCAGCAGGCAGCAGCCTCTTTCAGGTAGTTGGCAGAGTCTCTTTCTTGTGAATGGGGTTGAATTTCCTTTTCCCCTTTGGTGGTCAGCGAGGGGCTACTCCACTCTTCATGGCTACTCTGTTTCTTCTCAGATGCCCTGCCTCATCTTTCCAGTGGCAAGGACGTGTGAAATACTTCTCAAACTCTGAGAACATCTTTCACTTTTCTTCTGACTTCCCCTTCTGCTGGAGAAGGTGTTTGCATTGATTAAATACCCTCTGATAATCTCCCTATCTCAAGGTCACCTGTATGGAATATAATACACAATTGCTTGAACAGTAACTTCATATTCACAGGTTCTGGAGATGAGGACAGGACTTCTTTGGTGGTGTCTTTTTCTTGTTGGGGAGACAGAATTTCTGACATGCAAGGTTAAAGGAAGAAAGGTTTATTGTAGCTCACAGTTCGCAGAGGTTTCGGGTCATAGTTGGCAGGCTCCAGGCTGGGTGGCATGGCAGGGGGCATCACAGATGAAATAGTTTGTGGCAGATGGGAGGCAGCAATGCAGCAAGTGACAAGCACTCACAGCAGCCTGTTCCTGTTGCTTACATTTTATCTAGGCCACTTACCTGGAGGGCAGGAAGCACTCACACCCAGGTTAGGCTTTTCCATTGTCCAGCCCCAGTGCTATGGCAAACCAATCAGTGGACTGATTTAGTAATCATGCCCCTTGAATTCCAGCGTCATGCATTTAATCCTAGCATTAGGCACACTGGATCCAACCATCTCTGAAAAGCTCTGTGCATGACTGCATGCGGCTTTAGGAGGACATTAGACACCAACTATAAAGGTGGGGGAGAGTGTTTGATAAATTTTCATGCTATAAAGCCTAAGAAGAATTTTTTGAAGCTGATGTTAAAAAAAATGGTAGAAAATTCTCCTTAAAGTATAGAAAAGAAAATCATCTGTGTTTAACATAGTAAATATTGTTTCATCCCCCTCTTCACCAGTCAGTCATCCAGCATATCATTTCAATTCCAAATTCCCCAAAGAATTGTGATTTAAACTGGCAAACTGATTCCAA
The DNA here is from genome assembly GCA_004026965.1 of Petromus typicus. Taxonomy (NCBI): domain Eukaryota; kingdom Metazoa; phylum Chordata; class Mammalia; order Rodentia; family Petromuridae; genus Petromus; species Petromus typicus. The sequence continues at coordinate 40,317 of PVIR01013008.1, read as the reverse complement.
ATTCCTACTAGAAAAACATGCCCAGAAACTGGCAAAGGCAGTTTTGAAAAGGATCAGTGAATATCAAATTATGTTAAACTCATTAATATGTTGGGTGTGCTATTCCTGGACAAATCCATCGGGTAGGACTGGCTAGTTAGCAGATGATATAGCTGTTTCAAATCAAAATGGAAATGATGTCCTTTCAGTTAACGGTGCTGCAATTATCAGTCCATTTGGAAACCGAGGTAGGCCTTATCCTAAGCACAAAAATAATTTCCAGATGGAGCAAAGAGCTAAATATGCTAAATAAAATTGGGCAAGTATTAGAAGCTCTTGGAGAATTTGTCGATCAACTTGAGATTAGAGGATGCCTAGGCCGAACCCTAGGAAATGTGATTAGCTAGCTGGTAAGGATGTGAACTGGTTCTTACTTTTAGGACAGTCAGGAAACATAAACAGAAAGCCTTTTCTTATCCCTTAATCAGATTAGGAAAAATTTCCTCAATCTAAGTGTTGGCAAGGTGAGTGGGGATATGTATTTTCACTGAACAAAATGAAAATGGTCTTTTTGGCAGTGTCCACTGTGACGTTAAGTATGTATGTGCTTCAAGTGAGTGATTTCACTTCCCGATTTTTCCACAAGGGTAACGCACAGGTACGAGAGCACAAAGAAGCACTTACTAGATGTGGCATTGTTAGTGTAGCAGGAAATGCAAGCAGTATAAAGGCCTATCACGGGCAGGTGTTTCTCTTTAAAGAAGTTGTTTAATGGATTTTGAAAGAGGAGCCAATTAAACTTAAGTAATGTAAATTGGAAGAAAACAAAATACTTAGGAGACTTGTAAAAAGAAGTATCTTCTTTAAGTGTATACTTTGACCACCTCCTATCAGCCATTTTATAATACATTTAACCAAAACATTTCCCTTAAGTTTGCAGACCCGTTTGTAAAAGCAGTGTATGTGTATACACCTCGTATGTGTAAGAACTTACACATAATTCTCTGAGGGAAGAGCAGTTGAACAAAAGCCTAATTTTATTGCCACCATCCATGAACTCGGGGACTTCTTTTGTTATCTGCTAGTGAGGGGGACAAATAAATGGAAGGTCTAACTGATTGTGTAGCAGTGGCATAGAGGGGGTCATTTCCAAGATCCTGGCTGATTGCTCTATTGACTGGCTGGCTGGCTGATTTATTTGTTTATTTTTCTTGATTGAATATAGTAATACCTTTTAGGTATACATTATGATCACATTCCTCACTGAGAACTGGAACCTGTGCACGAGATGTTTTGGTTCTTATTTTTTCCCACTCCCTGTCCTTTTTCAGGCCCTCCACTCCCCCACACACAGAAGCTTTGTTTCTGTTTTTTCCTCTTTATCATCAAATTTTTTATTTCTCTTCTTGGCTTGAATAGTTGTTATTTAACATATCAGATGAAAAAAATCTTTGTTGTTGCTGTTCTAGAAATTGAACCTAAGGCTTTGCTTGTGCATGAATCTTAAAGAATTGAATTTGTATCTAGTAGGAGGGAAAAGAAGAGAGATTAGTGAGTTAGGTATCAGGATTTTAAGAGCAATCAGAAGAAATTTTTTTATTTCTGATGCTTATGTGAAAGAGATCAAATAAAATATCTGTGCAAGAGCTTTCCAAAACATCAATTTTAGCAGCTTTAATCTATGGTTTTATCATTTGAAAATTTAAAAACAAAAGCTTTGGCTATTGTTAATTTTGTAGTAGATAGTTGTCAGAGTAATGATATAGGGGGAAAATTGCTTTGTAAAATAAGAAAATTATGAGATTTTTTAAACCATAGTCTTGTTTGATGAATTTATTAGATAATTTAGTATAAAAGATTATCTTTATTTAAAATAATTTGGCCCTGAAGATAATTTATAATCCCCTAAAAAAGAATCTTATATTAAATGATTGCTCCAATTTAAGAATTGTTTTCTGAAGCAATTTCTTTAATACATTTAACTTTAAATCACATTTGTCTTTGTAATTGAGGCAAAACTAAAGGAGATACTGTGGTCTAATAAAAATGCTGACATGATGAGGGAAACTAATAAAGCATGAGAAGCATGATTGTATCCCGTTGAGACACAAAACAAGATACCTTGTTTTTTAAAAAAAATAAAACTATGAATTATTTTTTGCAGAAGTCAACAAAAGGTTCCATTGTCCTTGACCATGTATTCCGTCACATAAACCTGGTGGAGATAGATTATTTTGGGCTGCGTTTCTGTGACAGAAGCCATCAGACGGTGAGTATAATGACTTTGTACTACCTTCTGATTATAAATTTCCCTGTCTCTGGCCTTTCTTAAGTGGTTAGTCTCTTTGTAACTGAAAGTGACTTTGAACACCTCAAGCACATTTTCCCCTGATCATTTATTTGCATTTTTTCCTGTTCAGCCAAAGGTTGCTGGATTCCCACCTTTGTGTATAGTCGCTCTTTGCACGTGGCTTATGCACCTTACATGAAACCATGCCTTAGCGTGTGCTTTCTGTTTTGCTGTTGAGAGGACTGGAGAACTGCCTAGTGTGTTTGGAGGAGAGAGGCCAGCTCTGGAAGTGACACATGTTACTGCCTTTTGAGAAAGAAAGTAAAAAACAAACATGCGATATAAAAAATATGCCTAATAAGTTTTAAAAGTAGTTTGAACTGTTATAAAATAACAAGTAGTGGTTTTCCTTTATGAACTTCATGGCGTAAGAGGGTAAAGGCACTCTGGCGTTTGATTCTGATGTCTGTTATTCATGAAGGTTAACTTGGAGGGGCTTCCCCTGTGTTGGGTGGTAAACCACCTGAGAAATTTGTCACACTGGAAAGACTTCGAAGTGCTGATTTTGAAGCATGAAGAGGTACTCGTTAATGTGACTTGTGGTGTAATCTAAGAAAAATCTTAATCTCAGATCAACATAGCCTTGTTCTGCGAAGTACTCATGTCCTTTCCTTAAAATGATTCTATTTCACTGCCTTTTATTTTTGTGTCTCTGTGGCTGCTGTTGAAACAAAAAGTTCTTCCTCTTCCTTCGTCAGAGCTCCCAGCCTCCCGGGGTTATTTGGGATGTGTTCAGAGAGGGAGATTGGGTTTTCTGAATGGTGTGTCTGTGCCTCGGCCTCATAATGTCCTCGCGTGAGAGACGCAAGGGATGCGCTGAAGGGGAAATGGATGATTTCTGTTCATTGTGTTTCACAGGAAGATTTCACAAGATGGGAAGAAAATTGGCCATATTAGATAAATCCCTACGGAAAGGAAGGGCTTTGTAAAGTCAAGTGGTCACTAACAAGCACTTTAAAGGAATGAAACATGTTCAGAAGTTCACTGAATTCACTGTATGTGCCCATACAGCCCAGAATTTACTACAGCAGAATTGTATCTATCTATCCTGAAAGATAGAGTCTGTCTATCCTGAAAGAGTCAATTGAATGCTATAGAAGCTACCTTAAATTATATTCATATTTTATAAATAATATTTTCTCATAGCAGAAAAAATTAGTTTGAGGATCTTATTCAGTGTATCCAACCTTAGCTGGATAAAATTAAAATTAAGTAGATTCTGTCTCTTGTTTCCTTTGGGAAAAAAAAAAGTGAAAAGCTTGAGAATTTCAAACAGTGGTCCTTCCTTTTGGAAAAGAATTAAAAGTTAGCACTGAAGTTTTTTGGGGGGCGTACCAGGAAATGAATTTAGGACCTTATGTTTTTGAGGTGGACACAGTGCCACTAAGCTAAATCCCAGGCCCAGCACTCCAATTTGTAAGGCGTATATTAAGGTTTCTTATGTTACCTTTACTCCTAAGGTTTGGCATCTGTGATAGTGTGTATAATACAGATTTTACAAGAAAATAAAGTTATGCAATTTAAAAAGTTATGCAATTTAAAAGGAGTGAGTTCTTTACATGTGTTGATGTGATAAGAAGATGAGGTATAAAAATGATGTGTAAAAAGCACTCTTTGCCTTGTGAATTTCTTCTCGTGATAAAATGGAGATGGTTTTTGTAAACATTGCTTAGTATCTGCATGTTCAAATGCATTGTCTGATTGCCTTATATCTCCTTTTACTTGTATGAAGATTTGAATATATGGTCGTGACATTTTGTATTTCTAGTACATTAGTGGGAGTAGTTCTGCATATCCCATAGTTGATTAAGGCAGATAAAATTTAAACAGTAACCTTATGGTAGAATAGCATGGGATATAGTAATAAATCTTTGTCTTAAAAATTAAGTAATGGGGGCCAGGGATTTAGCTCAGTGGTTCTGGCGCCTGTCTTGCAATCTCGAGTTTGATCCTCAGTGACCACATACAACAGTTCTGGGCATGCCCACCAGCAATCAGTACCACATACTTCAGTGGCTGGTGTGGTGGCTCACAGCTGTAATCCCAGCACGTGAGAGGCAGACGTAGTAGGATTGCTGAGTTTGAGGCTGAGTTCAGGACCAACCTGAACTACAAAGTGAGACTTTGTCTTAAAAAAAAAAAAATTAAGTAATGGTTTTCATGAATAGTGCCTGAGTTACTCTCAGATTTTGTGTATCACCTTGCCTTTTCTTTACCTAGCAGTTGACTTTTAAATGAGAATGCCTGTGTAATGATGCCTAATTAACTAATAAAATTAAGATATACATTAAAAGCTACACAAGAGAGAACTTTGAAGCCCTAAGACAGACCACTGTGGTCAACTCTGGGGTGTATAGAAAGAGAGAATGTGGGAGCTCTATGGATAAAAGAGAAGAAAGATAATGAGGGATAAAGAGGTGCCTTGGATCAACAAAAGCCCTAGGCTCTTTCTCCTCTCTACCCCTTAGCACATGACTTGGAGCCATGCTGAAACTCTGGCTGCAATTGGGGACCAGTGTAATTAATTAATCACAACTGTCCTTTTCTAAATTTTAACTTGTATTAGTATATGCTTGAGTGCATAACTACATCCATTTTGGGGAGTTGGTACATGTACATAACACATCTTAATTCTTTTTATGTCTCCTCCTCCTCTCTTCTCTCTCCCTTCTCTTTCCCTGCTCTCCATCTCCTGGTCTCCTTCCCAGTTGCAAAAGATCTGTCTCCCTGTTTCCAGTTATTTTTTACTTTGTTCTGTAATTTATTCATACTTTGGGTTTCTCAGATAAGAGAAACCACGTGAAAGAGGCGGGCTGGAAAGTCTGAGAGAAGATGTAATGATGGAGGCAGAGGTCGTAGTGATAGGTAGAGACCTGGAGCCAAGAATGCAGTTAGTGTTTAGGAACTGGAAAAGGTGAGGATTTGGGCTCTTCCCTGGAGCTCCTGGCAGGAAGACAGCCTTGTCTTGATTTCGACCTAGTAAGATTCATTTTGAACTTTTTACCACCAGAACTGTAAGATAATGTATTTCTATTATTATCATATCCTATCATGTAGTTTATAATAATTTGTTATAGCAGTAGAAGTTATCTAAGATACAAGGATGCCATGAAGAATAATTTTATTCTTGCTTTATCACTTGGGTTCTTCACATTATAAAGAACCTAAAACACTGTTACTTTTGTGATTAGCATGGCAATGCCTTGTGAGCTGTGCATGAGCAGTATTAGTTGTTGTTTCAAAAATATGTAGGTTCTTGGGGGCTGGAGGTTTAGCTCAGTGATTCCGGTGCCTGACTTGCAAGTGCAAGAGCCTGGGTTTATCCTCAGTAACCACATACCATACTGGGCGTGGAGACTCACCCCTGCAGCAACCAGTACCACATACCACAGTGCTGGGCGTGGTGGCTCACGCCTGTAATCCCAGCACTCGGGAGGCAGAGGCAGGAGGATTGCTGTGATATGAGTTGGAGGCTGAGCTCAGGGCCAGCCTGAACTACAAAGCGAGACCCTGTCTCAAAAAAAAATTAATTAAAAAAAAAATGTAGGTTCTTTATTACAGGAGAGGGATGGTGAGACCAGTAATTATAAGCAAAAAAAAAAAAAAAAAAAGGAAATTGTAGCACAAACTTTTTCACTTTAAATAATTGGTGATTTCAGATTAATCTGAGTCTGGAAGGAACTGGAGCCACCTTTTGGGCTTTTAGACATTTTATAAAAGGAGTGTTATGTGGTGGAAAGAATAACTCCTTTGGAGTCACAAGATAGGATTGTGTCCTGTGTATGTTACTAATATTGTACTTAGTTTTTTTGAATCTTAATATCTGTATTAGTCTGTTTTCTGTTAACTGTATTGAAATGCGTGAAGGTGGGTAACAAAGAAATGAAGTTTATTTACTCTGGTTTGAAGGTTTAAGGACACAGTGCTGGTATTAGCTCAGCTCAGGGGAGGATCTTGTAGAGATCTGATTCATAATGACAGGAGTGTGTGCAGTAGGGAGAGATCACATGGAGGGAGAGGGAGTGAGTAAAACTGGAGGGTGTCCAGACTTGCTCTTTTCTAACAAAAGGACTAACCAGGCTCCCTAAGAGACCCCTCAGTTCCTGCAGAGAGCATCACTCTCATCTTACCTCTTCGAGGTTCTAGACCACCTCCTGTCACCACCACACTGAGGACCAGGTTCCCAACAAGTGAGCCCTTGGGTGCACACACCCCACCACAGCAGTGCCCTTAACTCCAAACTGAAAACGAAAATCTGGAAATCTTACTTAACTAATTCGTAGAATGATTGTGGGGTCCAATCAGAATGCATGAAAAAAAGTGTTAAATCCGGTGATTTTTTTTTTTTTTTAATAAAGTAGATGAGGGAGAAAAAGGAGAGAACTTGGAAGAAAGAAGAGAGAAAATCAGATCAGCTTTTGGGTCTTGAAAATTTTGGGAAAGTTTTGAATATGAATTTTGATGACATCGAAAACAGTAACAAGGATAAATGTGATAAACCAATACTATGTCTGGTTTTAGTAGCAGTAGTTATAATCATGTCTTATTTTGACATGAGCGCTGGAGGTTCCTTTACAGATCACTCCTTGAAAGGAAGTACATCCCTCTAATTGGAGCGCTTCTCAGAAGATGGAACTCCCGATGACTCTGAGAATCAGGCTGTTCAATCTGATGCCCTTTGGCTTCTGAAGTCAAAGAAGCACACATGTCACAGATGTGAGGTGACATGTAAAGATCCTCTCTCTCCACAGAACTCTCACTTTGCTTCTCAAGACAATGAAAGCATCAACTTCTTGACCATCCTCAGTCCCAAGTGCACTCGGTCGCTTCTTACCTGCGCTTTCCCCTCTTGTCACCGCGACAGAGACTCAGTCTTCTGACCCGAATCTTTTCATTTCTCAGTGCTGTAGTAGCCCCAACCTGCTGGGGGAGAAGACATCAGTGGTCCCCAGTGTCTAGGCATGGCATAGTCAAGTCTCTTCTGTGTAGAAACACTCCCACTCCCTCTCAAACTTCCACATTTGATGCCCAGGTCACATCATGAGTTCCCTCATGATCACTACTATTTGTTTCTCAAGTGACTTCTTTAAAAACATTAATTAAATTGTTAATGTAATTGCACTAACCCCAGTGTCCCCCAGTTTTCTGCGTATTATTGAATAAAAGTGATCTCCATGCACTGACCACCGGCAGCTCGGCACAGCCCTGTTCACCGTGAGCAGTGACATTCTTTGCATCCTGACAGTGTGTTTTGCAGTGTGTGTAGGATTTGACTGTCTGTCATTTGTGTTCTGGCAGACACCCGTAACAAGCTGTTTGTAAGTGACAGGCAGTGTGTGTCCTGTTGCAAAGGAAGAAAGGAAGACTTTGAAGTCTTTCCTCTTTGTGGCATCTTTGAGCACCTGGTGGAGAACAGAGGCCATAGATGGAGTGACAGGACCTTCCTGATAGCTCTTTGACTGTATGGAAAGTGTTGTAAGCAGCACAGTGGCCTGGGAGGACTGATGACAACTCAAGGCGGGTATCTGGGAAACACCATGGCCGGTGGGTGTTGAGGGGTCTGGAAGGGAATACCAGGAGCATCCTTGTAGAGACCCGCACAGCTGAAGTTCTCATTTTCCTGTAGTTTAAATTGTCACTGGAGTCTGGTGACCCCCAAAATCCTGTCTCCAACCCACATGTCTCATGATGTACAGTGTAAAGAACACAGACTCTGGGTTGAAAACATATGTACTCCTTGAGAACCGTGTGGCACTGGGTGAGTTTCCTAATATCTCTCAGCCTTGGTTTTCCCATTGTAAAGTCAGGATGGTGATGGAGAATCAATTTCATAGGGTGGTACTGAGAATTGACAGAATTTGTATAAAATATCTAGACTAGGTCTTTCAGCTGTGAGCAAGAGAGAATGTTAGATTTTCCTTATTTGCTGCGTAGATTTCCCTCATGCTCCTCAAATGCAGTGTCTTCCAAACTGAAGCCTTCATCTTTCCCTCTAAATCTTTTTATAAAAATTTATCTGAGAGTAGTTACTTTTTCAATTATATTTGAATAAAGGAAAACCACTTAATCCCTTGAAATATTTTTGTTAGAGGTCAAAAGTCCTATCTATCATCTAAAATTGTTTTTAATAACTTCTCAGGCATAATATAGTCATCTTCTTCCCTATAAACCTACTTTTTTCTTTTTCAGTGAGAGCTGTGATTTTTTCAGACCATTCATTTGGGTTCTCTTCCAGTTTAATTAAGAAGATACCCAGAAGAGGATTAGCTGGGTCAAAGGAGACCTCTGATGAGTTTTCTGAGGAATCTCCACAGTGGTTACACCAGTCTGCATTCCCACCAGCAGTGGAGAAGCATTCCTTTTCCTCCATGCCCTTGCCAGCATTTGTTACTAGTTGAGAAATATCTGTTCATTTCAGATGCCCAGAATTTGGTCCTTAAATTTGGAAGTCTGATTTTTTTAAGGTCTGTGTATATTTGAAATATTAGAACTTTGTCTGAGAAACAGCTGGTAAAATTATTAATCCATATTCTGGGTTTTTTCCTCACTCTGTTGGTAGTTTCTCATGCTGTGCAGAAGCTATATTTCAAAGGAGGAAATCCTAATTGTTGATTCTTTGTGCTAATTCATGTGTGACTGAGGTTCTGTTCCAAAGTGTTTTCCTGTGACAGTCTTCAAAAGTTCTACTTAGCCTCTCTTCTAACAGGCTCAGTGTTTCTGTATTAACATTTAGGTCTTTAATTCATTTTGATTTCAGTTTAGTGCCTGGTGAGAGATACGGGCCTATTTCTAATCGTTGGCAAGTTGAGATCCAATTTTTCCAGCACGATGTATTAAAAAGGCTATCTTGCTTCCAGTGAAGATGTTTGGCTTCTTTTTCAAAAATGAGGTGGCTTAGTATGATTGGAGTTGTTTCTGCATCTTCTAATCTGTTCCATTGATCTGCTTCTCTGTTGGGCCCCTTTCTTTACCAATACCATGTTGCTTTTATCATAGTAACTTTGTAGTATAGTTTTAAATTGGGGATTGTGATAATCCCTGCCATGTCTTTGTTGCCAGATGAGTTTTTGGATTGATTTTTTTAGTTCTATGAAATATGCTGTTGAAATTTCAACCAGGATTGAATTAAATCTATATAGCAGTTTTGGGAGTCTGGCCATTTTCACTGTATTGGTTCTTCCTACCATTTTCTGATACCCTCTTTGATTTCTTTTTACAGAGTGCTCTAGTTTTCAAAGCAGAGGTCTTTTACTTCTTTCATTAGACTGACTTCTAGGTATTTCATTTTTTTTGGATGCTGTTGTGAAAGGGATTGTTTTTCTAAATTCCTTCTCAGTGAGTCTGTTGTTCATACACAACAGTGGTGTGGTGCTGATTATTGTTTTTGATTGCTTACCTTGTATCCAGCTACTCTACTGAATCTGATTAAGCCTAGAAGTCTTTTGGGGGAGTTTTTGGAGTCTTGTATTTAGAGTATCATGTCATGCACTAACTTCTTTTCTTATTTTTATCTTTTACATCTTTATAAATATATAAATATAAATATATACATATTTTGAGACACAGTCTCGCTTTTGTAGGTCAAGCTGGCCCTCAGCTCATCCTTAAAGTCACAGCAATCCTCCTGCCTCTGCCTTGAAAGTGCTGGGATTATAGGCATGGGTGTCCACGCCCAGCATTGTTGTATGTGGTTACTGGGGATTAAACCCGGGTCCTTGCACTTATAGGACAGGTGCTGGAAACACTGAGCTAAGTCCCTGGCCCTCTGGGAAATATATTTTAAAATGTTTTACCAAGAATTATCAAGATACTATTATCTTGAGACAGTTTTCTCTTTTTTGAAGACAGTTTTCTCTTTTCTATTATCTTGAGAGACAGTTTTCTCTTTTTTAAGAGTACTTACTTTAATCCAATATAGTTAAGAAGGATTATGAAAATACAAAATTATTAGTTTTTTTTGTTTTCTTTTTTAGGGCTTTTTTTTTTTTTTTTTGAGATAGGGTTTTGCTTTGTAGTTCAGGTTGGCCCTGAGCTCAGCCTCCAACTCACATCACAGCAATCCTCCTGCCTCTGCCTCCTGAGTGCTGGGATTATAGGCGTGAGCAACCACACCTGGCACTGTGGATTGTGGTACTGGTTGCTGCTGGGGTGAGTCTCCACACCCAGTATTGTATGTGGTTACCAGGGAGTGAACCCGGGCCCTTGCGTTTTCAAGACAGCAAGCCAGCAAGCTTGCAAGACTCTAGGTGTATAGTTCAGTGGTAGAAGACATTCTTATAAATTTGTTTCAGCTTATATTTGTCAATACAAGATTTTTGATAAATTGTGTTAATTTAATTGCATACTTGATATTTTCCTGAAAATCTTGGAGCTGTGGACTTTGTTCATTTAGCTTATGGAAGATGTCCAATATAGAACTTTTTGGCAAAGCTAGTCATCATTAAAGCATTCAGCCCAACCAGCTTGCTTTCTGTCATTTGTCAGTTTAAGTAAAAATGTTAACATGTGTGTTTCTTTAAAATAATTGCACTTTGAATTCTATTCCTAAGATGGACAGACAAATAAGGCATCACTTTAGAGGACATAGAGCTGCCTTTGGTGAAATCGTCCCAAGAGTGGTTTATTTTGTTTGTGTGGGACTATCTAATGATGCGTATTTGATCACAGCTGGAGGATAGAAGTTGTATCATTAAATCAGTCATTTCTCCTGCTGCTGCCCTACTGTATAATATATTTGATTTCAGAACATTTTAACTATGGGTAATATTATGATTCTAGTCAGAAGACTAGATAAGATGATTAGGGAGAATGAGATGTTAAAAGAAGGAAAGAGGTGATGCTGCCATGGGCCAAGGCGCCGACCATCTAATTCGGGCACTCTGGAGTTTGTCAGAAGTCAGTGGTGTGGTGCTGAGCAGGGGTCCTGGCCCAGCCTACCCCACAGTCCCTAGGGTTGGGCTGGCAACTCTATGCTGAATGACTTGATTAGCAGCAACCACATATGGTATAGAACACATAGTTTCATTTCATAGTTTTAGGACATGTGGACTTGGCTTCCTCATAACATAGTGGTTGGACATCAAGACAAGTATCCACAAACAAGTGGGCAAGAAGGACGTATGGAGGACAAACCTTATATCACCTTTTATGACCAAGTGTTAGGAGTCAGACATTGTTACCTGTGTTGATTTGAAGTGAAGAGAAGGCCAGCCCACATTTACAGAGAGGAAATACCACAGTATACCTCCTAACAGTAGTGGTGGCAAGCTCCTTTTGATGACATTTTTTGGGTTTTTTTTGAGACAGGGTCTCGCTTTTTGGTTCAGGCTGGCCCTGAGCTCAGCCTCAAACTCACATCACAGCAATCCTCCCGCCTGTGCCTCCCGAGTGCTGGGATGACAGGCGTGAGCCACCAGGCCCGGCACTGTGGTATGTGGTACTGATTGCTGTTGGGGTGAGTCTCCACACCCAGTATTGTATGTGGTTACCGGGTTTGAACCCGGTTCCTTGTGCTTGCCAGACAGGCACTGGAACCACTGAGCTAAATCCCCGGCCCTGATGACATATTTTAAAACATGAGAGTCCACAATTCTTTGTATTTTTCTACATGTAAAATGAACTCATCTCTCATATGGTCTCCCAGTATTCTTATTTATTATGACCTTGGACTCAAGGTTTGAGGTTCAGAATTTCGTAAAATCACACCCTAATTACTTGTCTTTGACTCCTTCAGGAGAGTTCCCTTTCAATCTAGAGATTTGTGAATGAAAATGATGAAGATTTATGCTTTTTGCTCTCAACTCAACAATGCTGATGACTTGCAAAAGAGAAACTGTTGCAAACACCTGCACTTAGAAAGGAGCAAAACGAGGCAGTAACTAGGCTATACAGTTTTTGCTTATTCTTAATTTTAATTTTTTTAAAGTGTTACAAGTATTTTTGTGAACTTATGGTATCCATTACTGTAATTGAAGTTTTGAATCTAGCAAGATGCATGTTGTCACGCCTTTGATTAGCCCTTCGTCTCACTTGCTCATTCGATGGTTGGCCCTGCTCCCTGGTGTCCTCCTCCTGTTCTCTGGCTCTTTGTTTTTTGAGTACTATATATTTTTAGCTGAGTTTTCTCAGCCTGCATTTTGCCTGATGAGATTTGGAGGCCCCAAAGCTTTTTTCTCCCAGTAGATAGTATCTGTTTCTTTCAACCCATGCTGATTAAATTATTTTTAAAAATCTTTGAGGATTTCTTATGAATCAATTTTTAATTTAGACAAGGCAACACTCATAAGTTACTTTGAAATAAGCTCTATTGTATCTTTTGTTCCCTATGAGACTGTCGAGGAACAATACTCCTAGAATTCTTAGGAGATCTCATTATTTTGAAAAGATCCACATTTTTTTTGAGGACTTAATAAAGGGTTTTCCTGATAGCATGCTGCATTCAGTCTTTGCCTGGAAGCATGTCTTCATCATACCTTTCTTTGTTTTCTGATAAGACAAGGAATGAGAATATTCTGTTTTCAAACTCAGTAAGTCCTAGCTTCTTTATAATAGTCTTTTACTTTTCTCCCCCCCAACTATCTCTGTCTCTGTCTCTTTTTCTCTCTCAATTTTCATTATAGGCAGCAGAATGAAACCAATTGGCACTTTTACCAGTTCACTTGGAAATCTCCTTATCTGGATCATCCAACTCATTAGGTAGATCTTTTTTTAAAAAAATTTTTCATGTTGCAACAGGCATCAGCATTGCTAAACTTTCTGCCTCCATATAAAAAGGTCCTCCTCTTCCTTCTTCCAGCAGATTTTTTTTTTCTTTCCTTTGGGTTCTGTGGACAAAGCCTCCTTAAGGTACTGTGACTTCTATTCATTATCTTTGCCTCATCCCAAAAACATTGAGTGGAGACTGGAGAGAGTGGGACTAAAGAGTAAAGGGCCTTATAGGCCAATGTACAGACTTTGACTTTTACTTTTTCTATGAATGTAAACCACTGGAAAGTACTGACCAAAAAGTAAACTAATCTCGGGGCCGGGGAGTTAGCTCAGTGGTTCCGGCGCCTGTCTTGCAAGCGCAAGGGCCCGGGTTCGATTCCCCGGTAACCACATAACAATACTGGGTGTGGAGACTCACGCCCAGCAGCAACCAGTACCACATACCACAGTGCCGGGCGTGGTGGCTCACGCCTGTAATCCCAGCACTCGGGAGGCAGAGGCAGGAGGAT
>PVIR01013008.1:0-26672 GCA_004026965.1 Petromus typicus | reverse complement strand
GTAAACTAATCTCACTCATACTTTGAAAGAATTCCTTTAATTTGCAACAGTAGACACAGGCTTATCATTATAGGAAATGTTTAGAAATCTAAATGTGGGTTATGGGTGCTCAGGCCTGGGAGTGGCGGGAATTTGCAGATTCTGTTACTGTTTCTAAAAGAGCACCAGCAGAGTCCTGGGCAGAAGATAACTCTAGCCCAGAGCTAACAGAAGAGTGTCATACCACTTACCAAGATGGGAAAGAAAGCAGAAGCAAGTTTTTGTTTTAGAGGGATTGGAAGCATCAGTTCTGTTTTGGACACAGGACGTTTGAAATTCTAGTAGATATCTAAGTAGAGATGTCAAGTAGGCAGTTGCATTTCAGGGAGGATTCTGGCTTTGGTGTAATTTCAGTAGTTGTCAGTGTGTAGATGGCGTTTATAGCCACAGACTTTGATGTGCAATGTGCGCCTTGGGCAGTCTAGTTTTCCTTGGAGACAGAGACAGAACAACTGCAAAGGATAGCGCGAGAAGGCTGCTGGTGAGGTGACAGAGAAGTCAGAGAGAAGGCCGGCTGTCCTATAGCGTGAGTGAGTGGGACATAGGCTGCTGTGCTGCTTGGTCATTTGTGCATATTCTTTTTTTTTTTTTTGAAACAAGGTCTTGCTTTTGTAGTTCAGGCTGGCCCTGAGCTCAGCCTTGAAGTCACAGCAATTCTCTTGCTTCTGCCTCCCAAGTGCTGGGATTAAAGGTGTGAGCCACCACGCCCGGCACTGTGGTTTGTGGTACAGATTCCTGGTGGGCATTGTTGTATGTGATTACTGGGGTGAACCTGGAGTCCTTGTACTTGCAAGGCAGGCGCTGGAACCACTGAGCTAAATCCTTGACCCTACGGATATTCTTTTTCACTGTTTTACTGTGGAGTCACCTTCCTGCCGAGTCCTTATGTACAGGTAAAAGGAAACGATTGCTAAGGATAGTATATAAATTAAGAGTAGTGACCTGCTTTCTGCTGATTCAGTGTACAGAAACTCAGTTTCAAGTGCAGTTATTTTAAAACTTGCATTTAATTACTTGTAGGCTATGTACATACTAAAGTGTCTGTAAGACGTAATTGAGCCCAGGTGTGGCAGTGCACACCTATGATCTCAGCACTCTAGAGGTCTGAGGCAGGAAGACAACAAGTTTGAGTCCAGCTGGGCAACTCAGCAAGAGAGGGAGACCCTGTCTAAAACAAGCAGGTATCTCAGTGTAAAGGCCTGGGTTTAATCCCCAGAACTAGGGTGAGGAGCACGTCATGAATGAATCATCTCCGAGATGCAAATATTACAACAAAAACTTAAAGTCTAAAGCTGTTCTGGTCTGAAGTGTTTTGGAGGAATGGGAAAGTTCCACGGTGCAGCAGAGCGCTCAGAATTGCCGCTCCATGCTCCTGAGTGAAGGAGAAGCGTGGCCAAGTGGGCCCCAGACCCTTCTCCACAGGAGGTGGGGGGACCAGGTGCAGCGCAGAGGCAGAGAGGTGGGCAGAAGAGGATGGGGTGTGGATGCGCATGCCCTTGTGATTCGTGCAGCTTCCTCAGTGACAGAGAGAGTATGAAGGGCGGAGGCCATCTTGGGAGGTTATGGATGGAGGAGAAAGTGTCACGGAGTTATCTAGGTGAGTGAGAGAATAAAAAGTAGAATTCTGGGTGACATTGAGGGTTCCCTTGGGTGATTGAGCCTGGACTTAAAGTGAGCTGACCTCCAGGTGGGCAGTTTGGCCTTCGGTTGTGTGTAGACTTTGGGTCCCTGCATAGAGAAGACAGGGCACAGGTTAGTTATGGATGCCCTCCGCCCCCAGAAATCACTGCAGTGACAGGCGTTGTTTTTGTCTCTACTGACAGGTTGCCTGCTGGTGGTGGTCTTACCAGAGACCCTAAGCGTTCTGTGATTCACACCAAGGAACAAATTAAAACCTCATCCTCTTAACATTGCTTCGAGAGTCTGAGGACTCTTCCCAGGGCCAGCGGGGAAAGCACAAATATCTGTCACCACAGTCCTGGAATGCTTGGAATATATGTGCAAATTATGTTGAGTCTTCAAACTCCCCAAGAATGGCCCATTTAATTATTTTTTGAGATTTTTTTTTTTTGAGGCATGGCCTTGCTTTTGTAGTTCAGGCTGGCCTTGAATTCACACCAATCCTCCTGTCTCTGCTTCCCAAGTGCTGGGATTATAGGCGTGAGCCAGCGCGCCTGGCACTGTGGTATGTGCTTCTTCTGATTGTTGCTGGGCGTGAGTCTCCACACTCATTGTTGTATCTGGTTATCCAGATCTGAACTGGGTCCTTGCACTTGCAAGATAGGGGCCAGAACCACTGAGCTAAATCCTTGGCTCCTTTTGAGATTTTTTTGGCTTTGATGACTGATAAGATGATCACTTGTCTTTTTACTTTGTAAATCAAGGGGTTGCTTTGTTGTATTGATGGAAGCTGTGTATGCACTGTAAAGCCTTTTCTTTCACTTATAGAAAATGTTAAATATCAGTGTAACATTCTTAATTCTCCTACTGAGAGTCAGCAAGGTAAGATGCATCAAAGCTTTTATTATTTCATGCTGTCTGTTTATTTAAACATTTTGAGGACTTATTCTACTATTAGAACTTAGAAGTCTCCAAGAGAGAATAGTGCACAATAGCTATGCTGAGCATCAACACAAAGAATAGTTGACAAATCAAAGGTTGGACCTTGAATTAAATATATCTCTTTTGAAGGTTAGATTATTGATTTACTGGGAGGTATTTGATTTTAAAAATCTAATTCTGAGACTGTTACCTAGGAAATAGATGAAATTGAGACAATATCAGACAACATGGATGAAGGAAGCCCAGGGCGTTTAGCCAGGACTGTCACAGAGTCTGACAGGTCTGTCATTTCTCCGTGGGTTACATCAGCAAGTTTATTAGGATTGACGGGATGGAGGCAGTAAGGACACTTTGGTGAGAGGTGAGAGCCAGAGAAGCCTGTGATCTCGGGACCTTAGTGACAGGCTGTATGGGAGATGCGTGTTAACCTATGGAAGAAGGAAAGCAGCTGTACAAAATTACAAGAGATCAGAGTCTGTTTTGGTTTATTGTCTACCTACAAAACAGGACCTACTCCAGCTGGTGAACATGTACAAACAATAGTTTATGTTTCCAATGGAGAGAAAGAAATAGAAAGAGTAAAAGTGACTGTTTTTTAAAGAGAATGAGCAGCTTGAATGTTGAGGAGAGAGAATGAGTTGTTCAAGGGTAGGAAGGGGGTCCTCTCTCCCTGGGACAGTGTCTGACGCGACATACAGAGAACAGGGATGTTAGATAAATGGAGAAATGAATGATGTCCCTGGGTAGAGCCTGCTTAGAAAATGTTGTACTTCATGTCTAGTATTCTGGATGCTGTCCTTACACTGGAGTACTGTGTTCAGTGAGAAATTCTTGTGCTCCTTTTCCAGTTACGGATCAGCAGCCTGATGGATTTTCATGTGCTCTGACATATGCTGTGTTTGATTGCTTGTTGATAATGAGTGCTGACAAGTGCCGTCACAGGACGATTGCTTTAGTTCCAGAGTCCTATCTTTCCCTTGGTTGAACGTACATGGGTTTTCATTTCAAGATGTTGACTTACGAAGCCTGGCAGCTTGTGCTTATTATTTATGTTCTGGAGCGTTTATCACTGTCTGACCTCTGTACCCCCTGGTTTCCATTTTGATCACATGAGATTTGTGGGTAGCAGGCTTTGTGTTGATGCTCAGCATAGCTAATGTGCACCGACTTGATTGAATGGCCTTTGACTGAGTCTTGCCTGGTCTTTCTCTTGCTGCAAAATTGTAATTTATAACTCATTTCAGAATCTTCATTGTGTCTTTTCACCTCACAAGTTCAGTCATTGAGAACAATGTTTATTTTTAAATTGTACAGGTTACTAATGTGAAAATTTTTGATACATTAACGAGTTTTTCTTATTCCATTGAGTTAAAAGCTTCCATTTTATTTTCTTTACTGGCCATTTTTAGAGGAGGAAAAAACACTCTAAAGACAGGAAAACAAAAGACACTATATATATATAAATATATAAATATAAATATATATATATTGTATATATACACATTGTGTATATATACAATATATACAAATATATATTTGTATATATATAAATATAAATATATAATTTTATATATATATAAAAATCGCATCACATATATATACGTATATATACACGTATATATATACACGTACGTATATATACACGTATGTATATATACATATATATATATATATATATATATATATATATATATATATATATATGAGATGAGATTTTTTTCCCCCTTTTTGGTACTGGGGATCATACTCGGGACCTTGATCTTGCCAGACAGGTACAGAACCACTGAGCTACATCCCAGCCCTGTGTATATATAATAAAACATCTCAGAATACGACATTAACATGTATGATTTTTATGTACCCTTGACAATATGTTTAAAATTTTTTTTATTATGTAAATGCCTTTATGTGAACCACTCCATTACTACTAGATGACATCACTTTTCTGAGTCAGTAACATCATGATCTTGAAAACTACAGCAAACCCGGCGGTGGGAAATATCAAGGGCGGCGTTCAAGGAGGAGGGAGTAAAATAGTTTGGCTGCAAGCACATTTCAGACAGGCCCGACAAATCCAATCCTGACAGGGAGAGAAGAGCTGTTGCATTAAAACCCTTTCCCCTGAGGCCTTTCATGAGGAGCTAGTCTTGTTAATCAAAACTGAAGTCCTTTAAATGATCAAGAATTCCTTAAGCCGTTAGCACTTCACTTGGCAATGGTTGACTTGCTGATCGTGCACCTGGAGACAAGATTGGTTTGATTCAGGTTGGTCACTTCACACTCGCTTCATCCCCGTGCCCGTCAAACATGCGAGCACAGTCATGACCATCTTGGGCTTTACTCCCATGAGGTCTTCATGGAGAGCATACAGTTGGGCCCTAACTCTTCTAGCCATCGACACAGCATACTTGGCCTTGTTGTGCTTGTCATCTTCTGTTAGATTGCTGCTCTTAACAAGGTCATAGTTTATGCAGCCTGGTTGGATGGTGTCAATTAAATCTACAACTGCCAGACTAGAGCTGATGGTCTTGTCCTTAAGATTCTGAATGGACACTGATTTTCTAGCTTCATGCAATGTTCTGTTTACCCAGTTTACAATAGTATCATCATTAGCTTTCTGACCCTTGCCCAGGTCCTCCAGGACATTGAGAATATACCTTCTCCCCAACTACCAGATTAAAGCTCCTGTCAAGGTTTGGTTCCATCATTCAACTCTTGTCCTGCAGTGCCAGCCAGGGAGAATGTAGCAGGATGCTTCCCTAATTCAACGGTGTAGTTGCAGTTTTCTAGCTCTTTCATATTAGCTCTGAGTTTAGGATATGGAGGTTTATTAACCTTACTGCAGTCCACAGGACTTTAGTTCTTTTATGTAACTGTAAGATGACCAGGTTGTCCTGTAGGTCAGCATTGAGATGGTTTACATAGGAATCAACACCCAGAGAGTTCATCTAGTTACAGAAAGTTCTTTCTTCATGAGCTTCTCCTGCTAATAGAGTCTAGCTGATATCCTATTTCTCTGGCTTAGTTGGTGATGAGTATTTATTAAACAGATTAGCCACAAAGGCTAAATTCAGCTTGGAGTTTCCACTGACCACACTGGGAGGGTAACATACTGCCTATGACCTAATTTGTCTGCCTGTCAAAGCATACTGCAGCTGTCTTCAAATCATCTGTTTCATTGAAACGTGACATGTTAATATCTATCCATGATTCACCTTCCTTTTGCTCTTTTGGTGCAGTTTGATTCAGAAGGTGGAAACAGGCTTTGGAATCCTTAATGTCAACACTAAAGTTGTCGATTTTTTTTTGCCAGCTTGGGTATTCTAAACGGAAGTTTGCCCATTTAAGCAGAAGCTCTCCTGGAGACAACTTCATAAGCTCTTCCAGAGTCCCACCATCTCAAAGAAAAGTAGCCAAAGATTCATTCCTGCTTAATTTAATATCAGCAAACAAACTGATCTTCATGATCTTCCAAAGCACTCCCCAAACCAGGTGAGGTTTCCTAGCCCGAAATCCTCTGTGCTGATATTCGTAACGTGACACCCAGTGGCAGAAGCAGAGTTCATTGCCAAGTTCAAATTCTCCTGAATGATGAGGGGTGTAAGTTTCTTTTTGTTGATCCCTCTTTCACCAGTGGTTTTGGGAACAGAAAGATTGATCATTTTACAACGCACAATTCCCTCACCAACAGCTTTGAACAGGTCATCGGTATTTGGATTCGTTGGTATGATGTGTCTGCAATCAGGATAATTCTCCAAAGCTTTGTTTGTCCAGTTAACAGAAGCATATTTTTCCTTCTCTGCATGTGGACATTGCTGGACAACTCTGAAGTTCTGCCCAAAGTGTGCATCCCTTCTTTTCTGTTGATTGCTTTGTGGAAAGTTTTAAGCGGTATCACTGCTTTATACTTCTTGGAAGATATAAACAAATTTGTTAAAACTTATCTTTTTTTGTTATCTTATCTTTATTTCTGTCACCATCCAGCATGAATTTTTGAATGATTTCTCTTACTTAAACCCAGGCAATGGCACGTTAGCTTCCTTGAAAAGTTCATGAAGTTCATAGTCACAAATGAATCCATTGCTGTCGAGATCGACTTTTGTAAAGGCCTCTTTGAGTTCACCAAGCTCACCTTTGGAAATCTGAGTGGCGCCTATCTCATCCATTTAAGATATAAAGTTGCGGAGTCCCCAGTCTGGCCTGACAACCTCTGACCGACGCACTTAGACCGCTTCTGCCAGTTAAAGTATGTTTTTAAAAAAGTTTTATTGCCATTGAAAGAATGAAGAGTCTATGGTTTGTTTTCTTGGAATGATGATATTAGAGAAATCAAAAGCTTTCCTCAGTGTGTCCTTACTAGTTTTGAGATTGGACAGAAGCTGGACCATCAGGCCTCCATTTCCTCTATTTTGAGACACTTTCTGAGTCTTCGTGTGCGGAGATGATATGAGGCACGATATGAGGCTCCCAGCCACACAGCTCTCTCAGAGACCCCAGCAGCTGGCATTTTAATTTCAGTCTTGTGAAACCCAGAGCAAAGGAACTCACTGACCTCTAGAACTCAAATAATAAGAGATGTTATTTTTGTTTTTGTTTTTTTGTTTTTTGAGACAGGGTCTTGCTTTTGTATTTCAGGCTGGCCCTGAGCTCAGCCTTGAACTCATAGCTATCCTCCTGCCTCTACCTGCCAAGTGCTGGGATTACAGGGGTGAGCCACCACGCCCGGCACTGTGGTATGTGGTACTGGTTGCTGCTGGGCGTGAGTCTCCACACCCAGTATTGTATGTGGTTACCGGGGGATCGAACCTGGGTCCTTGAGCTTGCTAGAGAGGCACTGGAACCACTGAGCTAAATCCCCAGCCCCCTAAGTGGTGTTATTTTAACCCTCAAACTTTTTTATGCAGCAATAGAAACCTAATGCAAGCATTAATAGTACTTGTGTTATTTTCTTTGGTTTTGTCCTCCTTGAGAAATACAGAAGCAGGCATATATTTATCATGGACGGTAAGAAACAAGAGATGCTTCCCTCATATTTCTGTTTTTTAGGAGGAATTCATATCTTTACACACATAGAGGAATGGGTCTACTCTGAGCTAAATCCCCATCCCCAGATGTCTTTTAGATTCTAGGTTTTTGTTTCTTTCTGGTACTGGGGATTGCTCTCAGGGCCATATGCTTGGCAAGGCAGATGTGGTGTCACTGAGCTAAATCCCTGGCAGGGGATTCAATGCCAGCTTGACTTGGATGAATCAAAGTTACCATATCAACCACTGTTTTAAAACCAGAACCTTGCCTTCAGTCATTTTAAGCTTCAAAAGCACCGGACTGATTACAACCTCTGCTTCAGATACCTTTTCTGTTACAAGTGAGTAGTTCTAGAACTTTAAAAAAAATGGAAAATGATGAAATCAGAATAATGAACACTGTTTTAGGTTGCTACCTTTCTGGATGTTGGTCACATCACTTTGTAAAAAGTCTGGAAAATTGAAATTATCCTATGGGTGCTAGTGACGAGTATTGTGCATAATAGTTTCACACTATAATGATGATAAGAGATAATTGGTATGGACATTTGTATCCTTTTGACAAAGGGGAAGGAAAAGAAGAACTGGGGGGCTGGGTTCTTTGGGGTTTTTCTTTCTGCCTGCCATGTTCCTGGCCCAGTGTGGTCCGGAAGTGTGAGGTCTCAGCAGGAGGCTCCAGGGGAAAAGGGGCCCCAGGGAGCCAGTGTCTCCTTCCCTCCTTTGAGACTTTCTCCTTCTTTATTCAAGACGGTAAAGAAATGGAAAGTGGGTGGCTTGGCTCACGAGACCGTCCTGTCTCTAGGATGGTGAGAAGGAAGTTCCACCAGGTCCCCTCAGTGCCTTTCACCATGTGCTTCCAGGAGCTTCTGACGTCTTCACTGCCCTGACGGAGAAACCAGGCTGGAAGCTTCTTTTGCTTTCAGTGATTTTATTTCACAGAGATGTGATTCAGAGGAGAGCTTCTTCCTGGGGTCTGTAATTCTCCCATTCTTGCTTGAAACACTATTTGTTAAAGATTAACTTGGATTAATAGGCAGTGCGTTGGACTTGACTAAAGGCAGTAGTCAGGAACAACCCTCAGCTTCATACTGATCAGCCCAGCACACGTTGCGTATACTCAGTGGGAGCCAGGGGCTGAACAGTAGACTTGCCACGAATTGAATCTGCGTGGACAGCCAGGAAAGTGGAAGGTTCAGGATATTCAAGGGCTTGTCCCTTGAATGTACACAGTGGTGACATGGAGAGATGCGGTACGAAGCCCGGATTGGTCTGCCCGGAGACTCGGGCCTGCAGCCCTGTGCCCGTGGCTCTCTGCATCTCAGTGGCAGCCGGAGACAGTTTGACTGCTCACACCCAGCAGCGTTACTTTTGTGGGGTGGGACTGGAAGTAAAGCGGCTGGAGATAAGGTAGAGGGAGACGTGGCTCTTGATGATTATGATGGGGAGTTTGGAAGACGCTGGTGGAGGATTCTGTGTGCTATTGTTTCTTTTCCTACCAATAGTAGTAAGAAACTCACTTGTAAGCATCGGGATGTGACTGACCTTATAACTGTCTGATAATTCAAGCCAGGATCCAGAAAGCACCAGTTCCTTTTTCTTCTTTGCCTTCATACCATCAGTAGTATTTTTCTCTTCTTTCTTTAGTGTTCCAGCCACTAAAGAAAGCTCGTGTGTGTGTGTGTGGGGGGGGTGTATTATACGTGAGGTATTTCACTTGTCAATGATTTAAGTGTTTAAATACCATGTTGAAAATATTCTTGAAATAAAGGCTAATGAAAAATAACTGATTTCTATAATTACTTTTTTTTTTTTTGCCTTGCACAGTATTGGCTGGATCCTGCAAAAACCCTTGCTGAGCACAAAGAATTGATCAACAGTAAGTGTCCAGTTTTAACTCTGTTGAAGTCATGTTCCTTGGGAGTGGAAGTGGGCGTAGTTGGGAGAAACGCATGCGCCAGGGCCCTGGGCGAGAGCGTGGGAGTGGGTGCCATGTAACGGATTCTGCGTGGATCTTAATACTGTAACAGTTTGTCCTGAGTTACACTGTCCCTTGATTTTGCCTATGATTCTTTTCCATGCTTGTCTTTAAAATTCGACTCCAAAGACAAACATATAGAGAAGGCAGAGAGGCATTGATTTGAAAGTGGGGTGATGGCTTATGGGGTGTTATTCAGACCACTCAGGTTGTAGTTCAGTAATTCAGAGGTAACCTTGTAGCCTGAAAAGTTGCTACAGGCCCGGAGAGAGGCCATCCATTTTCAGGGGGTAGCTTCTGGTTTTGTCAGTATGAATATTGCTGAAACACTCAGTATAATTGTATATTCCTTAATCTTAATTTCTGTAACCCACTTTTATTTGTAAACACACATACACATATGAATGCACAGAGGAAAGTAGTCCTTCCTCTCCTTTGGCCATCTTGGGATGTGGGTTGGTGGTCGAGTACTTGCCAAGCTATCATACACAAAGTTCTGGGTTCGGTC
Organism: Petromus typicus; assembly: GCA_004026965.1. Lineage (NCBI taxonomy): Eukaryota > Metazoa > Chordata > Mammalia > Rodentia > Petromuridae > Petromus > Petromus typicus. The sequence continues at coordinate 16,564 of PVIR01013008.1, read as the reverse complement.
CTGAGCACGGGGGGTTCGGAGGGTGGGGGGTAGGAAGGGACACAGGATTTTCTTTTTTTTAATTGTAGTGAAACACATACAGTATAAAATTGACTGTTTGAAACATTTTTGTCTACAGTGCAGTGGGATTTAAGTATATTTACCTTGTTATCTTGGTGCAGTGGAGCACACCTATCATCTGAACTGAGGGAGGCTGAGGCAGGAGCACTGCAAGTTTGAGTCCCACCTGGACAACTTAGCAGAGACTCTGTCTTAAAATATAAAATTTAAAGCAAACAAACAAACAAACAAAAAAGCGGGCTGGGAATGTTACTCAGTGGTAGGGTTCAGTCTGTAGGACTGCCCCCCCCAAAACAAAGCCCCTGCAACAAAAACCCATTCATATTGTCATGCAGTTATTACCACTGTCCCTCTGCAGATTTGCTCATCTTCTGAAACTGAAATTCTACCCATTAAAGCAGTTTTGCTGAAGTGTGTGACTTACTCACATTGGTACTTAGTGGATTCTTGATTGCCCTGTCCCAAGTGTGTATTGGTTCCTTCTTGATGGCAGCCGGGGCAGTGTGGTGCCTCATGTCTGGGGCAGGAGCACCTGAGCCCAAAGCTGGAGAGCTTGCCCTGCGACACGCTGCGCAGGAGTGCTCCTCCTCTACCTGCTCGTCCTCTACCACTAGCGTCTTGTCTCTTTGATTCTCCATCACTCTGCTAGAAACCCCAGGAGCTCACAAGTTGCAGCTCTGCTCCCACTGATCCAATTGAAAACCTAGTCAGAAAACTAGAAAAATTTCAGGAATGATTATTTTAAAATAAACTCACAGATTTCTTATATAAGAAAAAAGTTAAAATTTCAAATGAAGTGAAGAAGTACATAAATTATCTGAAGATGCATGAAGTGTTTCTGAACACAAAGTATCTATTTACATCAGAGAAAATATCTCACTTAAATATCATTATAAAAGGCAACTACTTTTTATCCTAAAAATGTAATGTGAAAATTGTAATGTATGGTAAAAATAAAGTACTATAGCAGCTGAACAAATCTGTCACCAAAGAACACTTAGATTTCATCTCATGAAATAGTTTGACAATAAGTGAAGGAAAATGGCATCAAACCTCCCATTCAGATTCCAGAAGGAGTACCTACAATTACAGAACATACATTAGTCACCAGGGTCTGTACAGTCTTCCAGCGTCCATCCCTAAGATAACTGGAAACGCCTTACTATCCTTAGAGGCCTGGAAACTCGTCTTCGCTGAAGGCAGATTAGGAGAGTCCCAGTTTCTGGCCCTTACCTTTTTCTAAAGTAAAATAATCTTAGCTTCACTTAACACTAAGTCTCTCAAATGTTGAATCAGTGGGTTAAGAGAGTAATTTGGCAAGTTGCTTCTGATTTTTATAATTAGTGTTGGAATAGGTAGCGCCCCAAATCTAGGTAAACATCTTAACATATTATCATGAAAATGGTAACTTTTGTACCCTCTGATCTCTCCCCTGAGCAGTGACAGACGTATGTGAGGGAAGGCGCTCACAAAGCCTGCCTGTGCCCGTGAGGCCGCACAGAGCAGTGGCTACACTGCACTAGACACATCGTCATCGCATTCAACCTTGAGAGTTTGTACCAGCACATGACACAACATGATTCTCATTTTCCCCTCCCCCACCACCCTACAACCCTCCACCCCCTATATACATAATCTTTGTTTCCTTTTAAAAATTTCTATCACATTCTTTTTCCCCAAATTATTTAACCCTACACCCTCTTTCCTTTTAAATATTTTCTATTTCACAATATCAACTATATATACTAGAACTCATTTATATCTTCATTTTCTCTCATCAGAGAAAAAATACATCTCTGAGGTTTTAGTAAGTTACTTAAGTCCCTGAAGCGCCTCCTGTTTCACTTCTGTTATCAAATGTTTAGGTAACATTTTGTGCCTTATCACACACAATCAAATGGTAGCAGTGCCTCATATTTATGACACAACCACTTAGTGTGTGAGCAGGAAAAGGCTAAATTGGGCTGAGAATCCTTGAAGAAAATCAGCCCAAACTCAGTGCTTTTCATTCCCTAGGTTTTTTTTTTTTTTTTGAACTTTTGCTTAACTGCTCATCACTAAACACATTTGACACGGCAGAGCTTGGTGAACAGGGTGTAATCTGTCATGTTCCAGAGAATAAAGGCAGCTCTGGGGTCTGGAGAAGGCCTCTTCCCTTTGTGCAGCGTCCGCAGCGTCTGTGTGCTCCTGCCCCTGGGTGCCAGTCCCACCGCACGCGGGCACAGCAGACCCATCTGCTGGGACACGGCCTGGGGAAACAGACAGGCCAGCACAGAGAGGACTTCCTGTCTCTTCTAAATATTTTATAGTCTTGGCTGCTTGACGTCTGTGTTGAGGGTTAGGGTGTATTCGTTGGGTATACAAACACACAGGTAAAGGAAATATAAAAAGCAAACAGATGGAATCTGTTCTAGTGAAAATAAATTAGAGCGAAGTTGAAAAATGTTTGCTTTGTAAAAGGTGTAGCATAAGAAATACTAAGTGAGGGAGAGAGATGGTCTTGGCCTTGATATTTGTATGCTAAAAATCAGGGGTTGGGGTATTATAAACTTAACTATGTGTAAGTAATAGTGATGCTTATAAATTACAAATGCATTGTGTCTTTCTTACTTGTTCTAATTTATTTCATTTCCTCATTTTCTGAATTTATAACTTTATTAATCAGTTAAAAATAGAGATAAGCTATGGTTACTTTATGTCTGTTACACAGTGTCTGAGACTTTTACTAAGTTCATGCTTCTCATCTTTCTTATATTTGTGGGAGAGCTTCTGTAAAAAATTTCAAGCAGGGCTAGAGGTGTAGCTCAGCAATACAGCACCTGCCTGGCAAGTGTTAGGCCCTGAGTTCAATTCCTGATACCGAAAATGAAAAGTGCCAAAAAGATCCCCCCATAAAAAAGCCTCTTCAAAAAAAGTTACAAGCGTAACTACCATTTGGTACTCCAAGTAAAAAGCCCTGTTTAAAAGAAGGATGTTAGATTTAGTTACTTCACAGCTCAGAAGTACTCATTTTTGAAAATAGTGTATATCAGACTTATATCCTCTGAAATAGAGCTGCTTCTAGTAAATGGTAACGTAATACGGTATCACCTAAGGGACTTTGGTCCTCCGGTGCAACATGATTGTTTATTTTATATTTGTCAGTGTCTATACAACTCAAAGCTTTGTTTCTAGTTTTTTTGTTTTTGTTATTTATAGACTTAGTCTTTCTGTGTGTGGGAAAATGAGACAAGGAAAATTTCTTCTTACACATGTAACAATTCATTTTTAGATTCAGAAAAATTTTAAAGTGAAATAAATACTGGCCTTAATCCTACAGCCTCACTAATGATTTTTTTTTTAAAGACAGAGTCTCACTTTGTAGTTCAGGCTGGCCCTGAGCTCAGTCTCCAACTCACATCACAACAATCCTCCTGCCTCTGCCTCCCGAGTGCTGGAATGACAGGTGTGAGCCACCATGCCCGGCACTGTGGTATGTGGTGCTGATTGCTGCTGGGTGTGAGTCTCTACGCCCAGTATTTTATGTGGTTACCGGGGATTGAACCTGGGCCCTTGCGCTTGCAAGACAGGTGCCGGAACCACTGAGCTAAATCCCTGGCCCCATCACTAATGATTTTTTAAAAGATACACATTATAAGAGCATTCTAACTAATCAATTTAGAGAGGACATTTCTAATCTCTTTTCAAATTTTGTTATTTCTTGTAATTTTTTATGTATTCTTCTAGGAAAAAACATAGATTAAATGATATTTTGTTTCTTTACAAAGGGAATCATATTTCATGTACTTTGCAATAAGATTGATAAATCTTTTTCACATTAGCACCGATAACTCTTTTGTTTAGTAGTTGCATGGTGACATGTACTATATGTCCTGTAATTATGGCTGGGTAAGATGGACCACCTGCTGTTGAGAATTTGTTTCTAGCTTTTTGCAAAGGTTAAAAATTTTTTTGTTGTTGTCGAAGTCCTACGGTCAGCAGTTTCAAACCCTGTTGTTTCCATTTTGGTTTTTGTTTTGTGTATATGTCTTGTTTTATTAGTGTAATTCTTAATATTTATATTGTACTATTATAATACTACTGTGACAATAAGGTAAAATTTAGTTAATTCCTATTTCTTATTTTAGCTGGACCCCCGTATACGCTGTATTTTGGTATTAAGTTCTATGCTGAAGATCCATGTAAACTAAAAGAAGAAATAACCAGGTACAGTGTTGACTATTTTTGAACAGATATACATATGGCATGTGTAAAACGCTTTATTTTTTTTATTTTATTTTTTTTTAGGTTTTTTGAGACAGGGTCTCGCTTTGTGGTTCAGGCTGGCCCTGAGCTCAGCCTCAAACTCACACCACAGTCCTCCTGCCTCTGCCTCCCGAGTGCTGTTTTTCATTATTTTTTATTTTATTTTTTGTAAAATGCTTTATTGAAAACAAACTAAAATTGAGGTCAACCATTTAGATGTGTCTCTACCTGAATTTTGCATTTCATCTCCTTTGAGAATTAAATTTCCCCATGCATTGCGCGAGGCAGATCGGTATCTGATGATGAATGTGTTTGAATAATGGCGTGAGCCCGGGTGACACGATGATAGATTTTTGCCTCTGCTCTGATGGGCCATTGTGTGTCGTGATTGTTAAGCATGCATTCTGCTTGTGTATTCCTATAAAAAAAAAAGTCACTTGAACTACCTAAAGGAGGGATATTCTGATGCTCAGTTTGCATATGTAAATAAATATTTGAAGAGCCACTTCTTTCCCTTGAAGCACTTATGGCTAAAATAATCAGCTCATCAGATGTTTCATTTGTCTCCTCAGGAAATGAAAGATGATGACCTTTAGTGTCACCAGATATTTTATTTCAATTAAGACAAAGTATCTAGTTGATATTGATGAGCTTGTAAGAACAGTTCATACCAACATTTGAAAGGAGCTTATGCAGAGCAGACCTGAGTTGTGTTTTAACATATTCATGAACAGTGAGTTGGCTGCATGAGGTAGCAAAAGCCAAAGCATTTTCCTGAAATTAGGCAATCAGTTTCTCAGTGAAACTTTGTCATGGGCTCAAATAAAACCTAATGCATTTCTTAAAGATTATATCTTTGATAAGGAAGGAAATGTGTGGTTTTCTTTCTATTCCACAGTCATGTTCGTATATAATAGCAGTAGATACAGCATTCCAAAAGGATGTACTTAGGGAAAAAAGATGAGAGATGAGTGAAATACATAGGAAAGTAAAGTTTCAGATTAAGAAAAAATAGAATTACAGTCACTTGGAGCTCCTTCCATGTGTTCTAAAATTTTTATAAAATAAATGAAGCTGAAGTATTCTAAGGTCATATTTCTAACCTCCATCTTTGTAGGGTATTGCTGACATATCAGTCAGTTTGTATTTAAATGTTTTTTTAAGATAAGTCTGACAGCCTTGAAAAGTAATAAGTTATTCCACTGGAAATAAGTCAGACCTGCAGCTTTTAACATTACTACTGTTTTCTTTCTAGGTCTGTTCAGAATAGATCTATAATCTCTCAGCATGAGTCCTTTAAATAATTGTGTTCCCACGAGATTTGTTAAATTTCTTTTCAATTCTAGTTCAAATATTTTGATGTCCTTCCATGTACTGTGTTATTTATACCTCTGTGTCCTGTGCAGATCCAGTGTCCTTGACACACACCTCAGTTGAGGCGACAGGTTTTGGATTCAAACAGCTGAGGTTCATGTCTTTGCTCTGTCATGCCCTTGTGATAATCTGTTCTGAGATTACATGACCTTTAAAATCTCAGTTTTCTCATTTGCATAATGGAATTAGAGTATTTCTTTTAAAAAAGATGCCTGGAGGCATGTATGAGAATATGCATCCAAAGTGCCTGCCGGAATGCAAAAAACCTAAGTGTCCCATGGATGCTAAGTATAGCAGAGATGGAAATAAGGAGGGCTATTTTGTATTTTTCAAGTTATTGAATAAAAAAAATTAGGAAAAGACTAACATGGAGTCTCAAGATAGGTCATCCAAGTGTAAGTCAGAACTTTCTGGGTGTAGGTGTTCATTTAATTATGCATCATCATAGTACTGCCCTCTAGCCTTCATTTCTGGAATTTGCAAGTCAAGACTGTATTTACTTATGCACTCCTTTTTAATCTACAACTACGCAAATGACCATCTCCCCTGAGCCTAGTGAAAAAGGACTCCAGTGGGGTCAGGGAGAGGTCTGCCTACAGTGCCTGTGAAGAGAGAATGTGTCCGCTGCCCGCTGAGGTTCCTACCTGGGATGCCACTGGCCTTTCGCTGGACTTTTCTGCACTGACAATTCTTTCTATAAAAGAAAACGTTATTTCCTGATGACGTATTCATGACTTTTTTTTTAAAAGCTTCTTAAAAGAAGCACTGTGTTTGATGTTCATAGTTTTTGTAATACATTACAGCATTCCCTTGGAGATTGACATCAAGTTCACTTGTTACTGTTATCATTATTTTTGTAAACCATAATCTCTCCTGTGTGAAGACAGCTTGATGTAGCTTCTTTACCAGCTGAGTGACGTCCAGTCACCAGAGCCGCTTTCTCTTCCTTTCATTGAAGATAACAGTCCTTATCTGCTTCAGAGCCTGCCAAGGGCCACATTCCAATGTAGATTCAAAGGACAGTTGTGGACTTTAAAGGATGGTGCACATGTACTGGTCTCAACAACTTGTTCATTCTTGGTTTAGTTCAGCTTCTTTTAACAAATTCCAGATAGAGGCAAACTATGAGGCCACTATTTCAAATCTGTATTTATGTCGCTCTGATGTTAGTATTATTCTAAATTGGAAAGGGTGGAAGATGACAAGATTCTCCCCCATTGTCATGATCTAGTTTGGGAGACAGTGTATACATCAATATGTAAATCTTCTTAAAGTAACAAATACTGCATTATGATACCTATGCTTTGCATCGTAATGTGTTCTGGAAACTTCCTTGTTAAGCAGATCACTTTAAATTAGCAGTATAACTAGGGTCACGGTATAATTTATTGTCCAAATGCTGACATTTTGAAGAATGATGAACTAAGTTGTTAGTAACCTTAGCTCTATAATAGGCTTCAACCAAGAGGAACTGTTCTAGGCAACCTGGATATAGGTTCAACCTAATTAAAATGAGAGATAGACAAGGACAATGTGTGTCCTGACCTCAGTCAGAGTGACACACAGGCACTGACCCAGCAGCTTTAAATCTATCTTGTCCATAAACGAGACACAATTAGTTATGAATAGCTTGGGAGAATGAGAAAGGGCCATGGTGAATCTGAGTTCAGTTTGGCCTATGCAGCAAAGCCCTTTCTCAAAAATACAAGACAGAATTATAATCTTTATCGTAAATTTATCTTATATGGATCTAATAAAATAGCACAAGTAATGAGATTGTTAATTGAAACTAGTGCACTTGTATTCTTTAGTTTCTTAAAAATCTCTGGTAACTTCAGAAGACAGAGATCTTCTTGAGAAGTAAAGATATCCTTTTTCTCCTTGTATGTCTGAGAAATTGCAGATTTTTTAAACTTCCTTTTATCTCAGAGCATCCGCACATTCATCTGTCAAATCAACTGTTTAACGAGCACCGTATATAGTGAGGCTCTAGCTATGTCAGGGGGAGATCTTTACTGTTACTTGTGTCTGCTTGTCTTTATTTGTTATAGGTCTGTTTTTGTTTTACTGTTTCTTCCTCTTTGTCCTCAGACCAAGTACCCGGGTGATTAGGTCTTTCTATTTTTGTGTTTTGGAAAGGATTTGACTATTTAGTCAAATAATATAAAAGTCTTACCAAAGGAAGATAAATAACCATTTCTTAAGAAACTGGATTTAAAGGCAGGAATACCAAAGGTTCCATAGAAACAGGATATAGCAAACACAAATTTTCAGCAAGTAGAGGTAATTATAGCCAATGTCTCTGGATGATAAGCTTTTGAATTCAATTCTGATATTATTTCCTGTTTTCCGTCCACGAGGAGCACACGGTGTGGATAACAAGTGGACTTGATAACCCGAGGGAGCAGCAGGGATGGAGAGTATAAAGCAGGACTGGAAAAATGAGCACAGAGTAGGGCATGGAGGTGAGCCCTGGTCTGTGGCAAAAGATGAGCACCATGAGTAGCAGAAATCTTCCGAGCTATCTCGGGAGCTTTATCCTGAAGGTCCGTGGAAGTCTTTTAAAATATTTTTAATCAGAAAGTGACATGATCTTATTTACGGTTGGAGTCCTGTTTACCTTCTAAGAAGATTGGGAGGAGTAAGTAAGGGTAGAGGCAGTGCAGAGGAGGTCTTTGAAGTCTGAGGATGATGAGCCAAAGCAGGGGAAGGAGAAAAGTGCATTGCACATATTTGGTGATGGAGGGTCGATGCCGGGACCGGCCACAGACTGCTCCAGGTTTCTCTGACATGGACAGTGGGGGATCATGCTGCAGTACCGTTCCTGGAATGGGCCCCCGGTGGGGACACGGGGCATGAGCAGACTTTCCCTGAAGCCTGCTGTAATCAAAGTTGATCCCAGTCTTTTGACAATAATCGTGTACCATCTAGCCATTTGGATTGCTTCACTAAGGACTTAGGTTTTGGGCAGTTGGAAAAGTGACATTTATCACAGGAGGTTTTTCAGTTTCGTTCCATCTTGTTTTCTCTGCCACTCTCAGTGTCATCAAGCATCACCTTGCAAAGGAAGTGAAATCACAAGATGCCTGAAACATGAGTGTGAACACAAGTGTGCGTGTGCCAGTGACGGGTGAGAGCACAGTGCTGATGGGTCACTGTGGTGCTTTTGGCCCCTGTCCCCTCTCAGCCCACTGGCAGAAAGACTGAGAAAGAAAAAACAAAATGCGAGTCCAAATTCCATCACGTTCTGCGTTAGGGAGTTTTAGGGTCAGGATGCTTGGATTCCAGCTCTGGGTCTTCTGTTAAACTAGTTAGCAGAACTCAAGTTACTTTATTCCTCTCTGCCTATCAGTTCCCTTATCTGCAGAGCAGAGATCATAGTACCAAACTCATCGGTCAAGTGTTGCTAAAGGTGATTTATGGAAAATCCCTAAAACGTGTTAAGACATTTACAGTGTTCAGAACAATTCTTGGTGCTATAATTATAACAGATTTTCTTTTGATTATACAGAATGCAGTGAGCAGGGTCTTAATCAGTGGGAGGATTCACCGAATTATACTGCAATGGCTTTTCTGACTGTACACACAATTTGGGGCCTTGGAGGTCACACCTGTGGTATAGGTGGTAGGGTCCTTGTGACCTGTTCTCCCTTCAGGAGTGTACCATAGTGGCAGGGGCAGCAGTGAAAAGGGCCAGTGTTTCATGTACATCCATAACCGTCTTGCACATGACCAGAGTAGCTGTTAGTGAGTGTGAGCAGCAGCCACCACGGTGGCGCAGGGAATGGCGGCGCGGGATGAGGCCGGGCCTTCCACCTCGAGAGGCTGAACTTCCCAGCCATGGGTCTGTGTCGTGTCAGTCCTCTCCATACAACAGGTCCTCGCAGAAGGTGGAGATGGCCTTGTTCCACCCCGTGTTGTTAGGGTTGACCTGGCGATCAGGGCCTGAAAGATGCGGTTGGAGTAGTGTAAGAGATTGTTAATCTCTTTTCTCCATTTCTCTTTTAGATATCAGTTTTTCTTGCAGGTGAAGCAGGACGTGCTTCAGGGCCGGCTGCCCTGCTCTGCCCATGTGGCCGCCCAGCTGGGAGCGCACGCCATCCAGGGTAAGTCCCCCGAGAGCATTTCCTGCAGAAATGTCTACAGAAAGCGCTTGTCGTTTGCTCTGTATACAAATGGGATTCTAAAACTCATTTTATCCAATGACGTTTTGTAAGGGAAAAAGAGTGAATTCCATCACATTTTAAAACAGTGTCCTAATAAAAGAGGTAAAAATGGAGCCAGTTATGTGTCTCTTATTGTAGGTTGTGTGAGGTTTTAGCTGCAGGCATAGCATTGATTCTTAAGTGAGTGAAGGACCTAAAAATTTCCAGAGACCCCACACCCAGTTGCCGCTTCCAGCCGAGTGGTTGTGAGTTGGAGGTCACGCTGCTTCTGGGCAGCTGCTATGAAGAGTCCATGTGGTCCAGTGCCAACTCTTGAGTGCATGTGACATTCATTTGTTGCTTAGTGCATGTCACCAGCTCTTCGCATTGATACGGTGCCCAGGTGGGGTGGTTCCAGGTTGTTTGGCCTCGCTGGAGACTCAGGCTGAGATCGTTTCTACTAATAGTGATTGAGAAACTTTTATAAATCGAGTGAGGTTCGAGGGAAAAGAGACAGCATGGTCCTTGCCCTTGTGGCACCTGTAAGACCAAAATTATGTAGAAAAAAAAAAAACAGGTAAAAATGTCAAATAGATATACTAAGGTAGGAGTTGGGAGTCAGGTTAATAGAGGTAAGAAAAATTTTACAGTGGTAATACAGTGGGTTTATGACTTAATTTTGTAAATGATTTTCAGGTATTGCAGTATTGGATTATTTCCATGACTATTATTTGGATAATGTATATTTGGAATCAGACACTTTCTCTGTGTTACTGTCAGAGAAAAAATATTGGGGTCAACTCTGGCCTTTCTATTATGTACCCTAACTTCTGTTTATAGCATTTTATTTCATATGAACTATTAAGAATGATTGAAATGAAAATGGTGATAATTAGAGTCTTTGGGAAAGAAGATATAAGGAATTTGCATTTTAAGTTGACTTTGTTTATAATGTGTGTGTGTGTGTGTGTGTATATATATATATATATGTGAGTTATAATACTAAAGTTATTCTGTAATGGTATAAATTTATTAGTAAAGCATTTGGAGAAAAATGCTCAAACATGGTAGCGTATTTTATTTTTGTACTTTAAAATATTTTCGTTGACTATAATCACAGTTTCTTTTCTTTTCTTCAGCGGAACTTGGAGATTACGACCCTTACAAGCACACCGCAGGATACGTGTCGGAGTACCGATTTGTCCCTGATCAGAAAGAAGAGCTTGAGGAAGCTATAGAAAGGATCCATAAAACTCTCATGTAGGAATCCTGTCTCTCTTGGCATCTGCAGTCATCTTCGTAGGCTCTTGACAATCAAGAACAGTTTCTAGAACAATCAGTTTCTCACCTATGTCTTGAATAGTCTAGCTTTCATTTTCCTTTTCTAATTGTTTACTGTGTATAACACTAAAATGTTCTTTGAAAACTTCAGCAATTTGAAAAAGTTTCCGGGAGAAGTAACTTTAAATCGTCATATTTTTGGTTAATGGCCTCTCTGAACTCTCTCTGTGTAATTTTCCACAAAGAAAATTTGTTTTGTGTAGATTTATGTACTATGATTTTAAGTGGAAGCATTCTATAAATACTGTGCCTGCAATCTTTTATTTTAGTTGGTATCCTGTGGAAAAAATGTTTAAGTTACACATATTATTTTTAAGTATAAAAAATAACCACAAATGCCTTAATGTACTCTAGATTTGCTGTGTTAAGTATATAAATTCTTCACAATTAGAAACTAAGTTTATTTAGGCTGGCGTGGAGCCTCAGAGAGCATTATGTTACCACCACATGCACTTCTGAGAATAGACGTGCGCCCCTAGTAGGGTTTTCAACGAATAGCCGGCAACCTTGAAGTTATAATTTAATTACAGTTATTTTGGTTACATCCTCTATACTAACGTTGCTTTCTTGCTTCTTATGTAGCAATTGCCCTTGAATATACTTCGTTTCAGATCTATTATAGTTAAGGCGGGAAAATATGTAGAATTAATCCACTCAACAGAAATGTTTGCCTAAAGGATCTGTTTGAGTGAGCAGATGTAGAAGTTGACGCTGAATGGCAATCAGAAAAACCAGGCTCTCCGTCTTGTAATAGCGTGCAGTAGAGCTCTCTCCAGTCTGATTGGAGAGCCCTTCATTTTAAGGTTTTGCTGAAGTGGATGCTAGGAGACAGCTGGCTAGATTATGGAAGGCAGCACATGTGGCACGTTCTGAGAATACTAATTCCAGGAATTTCAAAGTCCGGTTGCATTTGGAAATTACTGTGGAGCTTTAGGTAGAGGCCCTGTTACATGTTTAATGTGTTAGTGTGCTCGGTGTGACTGTTCTTAGGAGGTGTAAAGCATTATCAAAAGTCTGGCAGCTTTCTTGTGTCTAATTTGTGATGAATATTTCCTCATGCATTTTACAAGTAGGCGATATAGCTGGCTTTTCAGAATGCCATGAGTGAAAGAAGGGAATGCCTCAGAGGAGGATTTCTTAATTTATACACGTCCATAGCTCCTTTTAGTAACCATTAAAACTCATCCTGTCCTTCATGTCATTTCTGGCAGATGTGCCCCATTATTAGGAATGAATACTCTTTTCTATAAATTAAGACCAGTGATGATTCCTATACTATTAAGAAAATAAAAAGTGCTGTTGGAGATTCTGTACGTTACTAATGTCTTTCCAAACTGGACCTGTGCTCTGGAGAGGTTGCTGTGAGCCTGCTTGCGTGCTGGGGCCTCTTCCCCTCCTCTGCTCACCTTGGTGTTGACTCTTCTTGCTTCTGATGCAGAACACTGGTGCATGGAGACGTTTTGCTCTTCGCAGAGTGGATGCTTTTTAGTTTGAGTGTATATAACCTCCTGGCCTCTTGGAGGGGAGATTGGAACCAAACAATTTTAACATATGCTGGGGCATTAAGGATGGGATAGAATGAGAAAGGAAACAATGAACAAGGAAAGATTTGGGAACTGAAATTAACATAAGCATCATCTTGGAATCTGAAATTTTGTCACCAAGAAAGGAAGGGCCTCAAAATACAAAGAGTTAGTTTTGCATTAGTACAAGGATTTCTTTATTGTTCACTGAATCTCATGAAGATAGTTCTTTATTTCTAATTTTATGGGTACAATTTAGATATACATAGTAATCACATTCATTATAAAGAATTTACACCTGTACACGATGTATCTTGGTGAAAATAGTTTTCATCCCCCATGAAAGTGATGGCTCTCTGTAAAGTAAAGCTCTTTGTCTTTATTCTGGGTGTAGGGGTCAGACTCCTTCAGAGGCTGAGCTGAATTATTTGAAGACTGCCAAATCCCTAGAGATGTATGGTGTGGACCTCCATCCTGTCTATGTGAGTAACATTTAATTAACACAAAGCTATGTTAAGCTGATGACATTTTTCTTAAAAAGTTACTAAAACTCCCAAAGGAAAGCTACATTCTCTTTTCTTAGCAAGTAGATGATACTTTTTTCATCTGTATGTGTGTGTGGTTTTTTTAAGCACAAAGCAGTTGTTGCATTGAATAAACCCTAATGAGCTTTGCATAGAAGTCTGTGATTTTATTTCCATGTGTAGAAAACAATTAACTGGGCTTGAAAACACAATCTGGATAACAGCTCCAAAGGGCTTAACTAAATGTCAAAACAGTTTAAAATTGGTTGATAATTGATTGCATTAGACAGAAAACAGGAAGGCTTTCTAAAAATAGTTTTTACTGCTGAAAAATGTAAGTTAACATGCCAGATAGAGCAGATGTTAGGCAACAGTCCAGGTGCAGTGAGAGGTAGTTCTGCATTGGATGTGCAGGTTCAGCTTGTAGAGAGGTAGAAGTATTTGTGCAGATTTTCTTTGGTGGCTGATAAATGCTCACCAGATACAGTCAGTGGACAGTTACTCTGTTGAGAATTCTAAATCCAGGTCTTACTCTTCAAGTCCTCTTATTTAGACTTCCTATTGGTTATTCTGTGCCAGGGACATTAATGCTATTGCATTTGATTTTGTGAGAGAGTAGTTGGCAACAGTCCCATTTGATTATTTGAGAAAATGAGTCAAGTGACTTAGGCCCTTCAGGAAGTGAATTGCTAGGCAGTATATGTAGACTTCTTGTCGGCTGAATCAGGCAACTTGCTTTTTAAGGGATGCTGATAAAGCTTCCTCTAAGGTGAATGACTCCCTTGTACATTCATTTTGTAATATATCTTTTGTTCATCGGCCTTTTCTGATACAAGAAATGATATGATATTATTTTGGAAAATTGGAAGCATCCCTGTGAATTGTGATAGTAAAGGTTAGAGATTTGGGGGAAGTAGAAATTCTCTAATGAATGGATTCCCATCTCTTTAAGTCATGAGATGTTTCTTAGTACTGCCCACCAAGAATCCACTAATCCTTAGTGGTATAATTGTTTTCTCCCCTCCTAGCCATGCTAATCATGTTAGGTTAGAAAAATATAGGGAATTTATGTAAGTCTTCTGTAGAATGCTTTTGCTTCTGTAATATTTGTTCTAATTTGCAATCAGTTTTTAGTTGTTGATGGGAATATATTAGAGATGAGCTAATTTATGTGAATCTTCCATACCTTCCTTTAAGACTGAATTTCTGGAGTTAGAAGTGAACAATGGCCACCATTGTCCCACAGTATAGTAGTTGTTTTTTGTAACTCTGAAGGCTGTTAGGCAGTTCTTGGTACCCACTTTGGTGGCTTTTTCACTTTAGGATCCCATTTTCTTGTAGAGTTTTCATTGCCTGGAAATAAAGGTTCTTTAGTCTTTCCTAGAAGAGGTTATATTTTTAAATTTTGGAGTAGTTTTTTAAATTTTGGAGTAGTCTTAACGTTACAAGATGAGAAAGGAAGGCACAAGTTAGATCTCAGAAAGTTCAGGTGTCTGTCTGCTGGTAGCTGCGCAGACATTTTGATGAGGGTCGGGTGGCGGGGACCTGGGCCTTATGAGTGTCCACATCAGAGGGTAAAAACGAGATGAGGATTTGAAAGCACCCTTGATAGAAACCAGTGTTTTCAAGTCATGGCAGCACAAGAGGATCCTGGGAACTTCTTACGATATTCAGACCCTTGCTCTGGAGTGTGATTTAACTGGTTTCAGTAGCACTTAATCATCAGGAATTTTAAGCTGCTTTAGGTGACTCCAGTTAATATGCAGCTAGAGTTGAGCTAAGCACCATTGTTTAAGCAAGTCTGAGTAAATCAATCAGTAGCCAGTCGGTAATCCAGGTACCTTTCGATGAGTGTAAGGTACAAGTATGAATTAATATTAGATAGACAAATTCTCAAAACATTGGAGAAAAGCGTGTAGTTAGCTACTATCATAGCTCGGCTAGATTTTTGTGCTCATGTCTTTCAAAAAACTAAATCTGATGTTGTTGCAACAAATCACAGTGTATTTTTGTGACCAATTATAGTTTTATAAACAGTTTTTATGTGAATGGATTTATGGATTTAAGCATATGTTTGTTTTTACAGGGAGAAAACAAGTCTGAATATTTCTTAGGACTAACTCCAGCTGGTGTGGTTGTCTACAAGAATAAAAAGCAAGTGGGGAAGTATTTCTGGTAGGTATAAATGGAGAACAGAATTGGTGTTAAACACTGTAAGTATTAAATTGATAGGATGCTCATGTTAATGAAAAGAGAAGAGAAAACATACATTTTCAATAGTTGGCTATTGAGTGAGTGAAATCGGGTATATATATCCCCCCAGTGCATCTTAGTATATATTTTCTCTGTAAATTTCAAGTGCTGTGCTTTTAGGCTCTCTTGTCCATGGAAACTGTAGTATAATTTTCTGCTCCATTGTGGGCTCAGGGCTCAGGATTGCCCTGTTTGGTTAACTCTAGCGGGAGAAGGACTGCTAGTCCTGCCGAGCCTGGGAGGGTGGCATTGTCAAGTCTTGGGGATTCCAAGCCTGTTTGTGCACTGAGTGAAGAAACACGGGACAAGGGGGATTATGTCACTTGTAGCAGTCTTAGAAACAGCCTGTGTTAGCCAATATGTTTTCACTGGATACTTCTGTAAATTTCTGAAAGGGAAATTCTTGAAAATATCCCCATCTGCTTTGTTTTTCAGGCCTCGAATTACAAAGGTTCATTTCAAGGAGACCCAGTTTGAACTCAGAGTACTGGGAAAAGATGTAAGTTTTTGTGAGCACTTAGCTTAAGCGTCTTGTCTGCCCCATACAGCCCCAAAACATGGTGATGAAACTATCATGTTTGCTTCAGCAGCAGCCTCTCAGGCACACAGATTCTCAAGGAAAGCAAAGGGAACTGAGTAGAAATGAATGAGCTGATAATGGGAAAATGGCATTTTAGTTTAAGCAGAGGAAAGCCAAGCCTTTCTAGGGCAGAGGAGAGAATAGAAGGTGATTATCGCCATTACTGTAATTTGCTTTTCAGCACTGTCTGTGAGAGTAGGATTCATAGACCCTGAAAGGTGTAGCCTGCACACTGCAAAAACATGTCCTAAGTTTGCTCCATAGTCAGTTAAACAAAGGGTTGGAAATTATGCTTCTGCTGTTTCCTTTTGGAGTCTGATAGACTAAGTGGAAATTCCGGACACTTTGAAAGGAGAATGGAGGGCGAAGATGCTGAAACGCCGGCCTGGCCCTTGGCAGCAGCTGAGGAACGAGCGCAGTACCTGCCAGAGCCTGACTGAGCCTTCATGCCTTGACAGGCAGCTTCTAGGAAACTGGCTAAAAAGCTTCCTTTTGATCTACCTGTGAAAGTAATGCTAC
>PVIR01013007.1:10878-43506 GCA_004026965.1 Petromus typicus | reverse complement strand
AGCTCATGGCGATCTTTCCTGAGCTTTCTGGGCGCTGGGATTCTGGGCCTGTGTCACCACACATGGCTGAGGTGAGCCCCACAGAGCTTCCAGTGACACGCACAGCCCCTGGTCCATACCCTTTTCCTCTCATATCAGTCTGTGGCTTCTCCTACAGAAACCTGAGACTACATAACCTATGGCTGAACAGAGTCATGTGAAGAAAATTACTCAGAAAAATAGTCTTATTATTTACTAGTGTCATTTTATAAGCTGGATTAAAAGTTTTCTGTATTTGTCATAAATGAAGGTTTTGGAATTATAGCTGATGCACTGAATGTCAGCTTGTTCGATTCCGGGACTGAGTTTCGAAGTCTTCACCTGGAGAAGCTGTTACGATGTCTCTCTCACTCCAGCCTCTCAAACATTTTTTAAAAACTTTAAATGCAGTGCAGTTCATTGAAGTCTGTTTTTCCCCCTAATAACTACTCATTTGCTGTTTCTGGCTTTTTGTAGAGATTTGGGCATATACTCACTCTACGTGTTGCTTTATCTCCTCTGGTCATTGGCTGTCTCTGTGCATTTCACTTGGCATTGAGCCCTATTTGTATCTTTGTCCACTGGTTTGAAAACAAAGGTCAATGGACAAGATAAAGGCTCTAAATCGATTCTCTAGTAAAGAGATTATGCTCCCAGGGCCTCAAACAAAGTCATTTGTGCTGCAGACACTTTCCTGCTCTTACTGCAGGTGGCGGGGACGGCGAGTATGGTGTAGTGTACAATGGCATGGTGCGACACATCACCCACAGCGCCGTTAGTGTGCTGTAGAAATCCTGTGCAAAAAATTATGGTCCATATGTTTAGGGACAGGAAATTTTGACACTTTTGAAGATGAAGCATTTGAAATTGTTCTTGCTTCCTCCATAGAAGTTAACTATTTTTTGAGATAATGTTATTACAATTTTATTTTTTATTTTTATTATTTTTTTATAATCTTTATTGGTACATTAAATATACACATCATGATTGCACTCCATAATGGGGATTTGTACCAGTATAAGACATAACTTAATTCTAATTTTTTCCCATAGCCCTACCCACCCTACCACCCCCCCATATACATAAAATTTGTTTCCTTACTTTTTTGTTAATGTTATTACAATTTTAAAACTTCGTGGGGCCGGGGAGTTAGCTCAGTGGTTCCGGCGCCTGTCTTGCAAGCGCAAGGGCCCGGGTTTGATTTCCTGGTAACCACATAACAATACTGGGTGTGGAGACCCACACCCAGCAGCAACCAGTACCACATACCACAATGCCGGGCGTGGTGGCTCACGCCTGTAATCCCAGCACTCGGGAGGCAGAGGCAGGAGGATTGTGACGTGAGTTTGAGGCTGAGCTCAGGGCCAGCCTGAACCACAAAGCGAGACCCTGTCTCAAAAAACAAAAAAACAAAACAAAAAAAAAAACTTCGTTATTTTTAACTCGGTGTTGGGCATTGCATAATCTTGTAATTGCAACCTACCAATAAGTCTCTCTACTCCTTGTTAATGAAACATGATACACAATTTGAAATATATAATTAATTAGCAATTAAATGGAAGGGCTGCTAGAAGACTCAGACTCTATTTATAGATAAAAACAGATAAATCCTGAGTTACAAATTAAGTCATGCATTAAATTCTTTTCTTTTTTGAGGGCCTGGAAAAATCAGAACACAGATATTTTTAAACATCTGCAAGAAGTACAGGCATTTTCCTGACACTAGGCATACAAAATTAGGTTTGAAGTCTTCTGAACCCTGTGGATATTCTCCTTGGTGTCCTGGTTATTTTTACATTTACTTTTGCTTTCTTTGTCAAAAATTCTAGTGAGGGGGAAATTTGATGATATTGTAACAAAAAAGTAAGGAAACAAATTTTATATATATGGGGGGGTGGTAGGGTGGGTGGGGCTATGGGAAAAAATGAGAATTAAGTTGTGTCTTATACTGGTACAAATCCCTATTATGGAGTGCAAGCATGATGTGTATATTTAATGTACCAATAAAGATAATTAAAAAAAATTCTAGTGATAAGGAAGTGGAGAAGTCATTGCTCTTTTCCTAACGTTCTTTCTCCATCTATAAAACAGAACTGTCGTATGTAAACTCACATTCACACACATAGATACACACTTTCCATATTGGCTAAGCCACCTGCTCTGGACCAGATAGGTAGGGGCTGCTGATCTAGTGGCACATGTGGGCTACACGGCCATCGGTAAGTCATTTCTCTGCTTTTTTATGCATAAAACTAGAGTAATAATAATAATAACTACTTCAAGGATTCTTTTAGGGATTAATGCGATAATGCCATTGAACATATGGCAAAGTACTTTGGGCAGTGTATGTATTCCTCAAATAAAATCTATTATTTTATAGATCCAAGGTGCTACTTGTCTTAATTGTAATCACTACTGTCAAAAGGGAAGCTCAAATGAGACCTCTGTTTTCTACATTAAAAGTAATGACCTTCCAGGCTGGGGATTTAGCTCAGTGGTTCTGGCACCTGTCTTGCAAGCCCAAGGGCCCGGGTTCAATCCCCAGTAACTATATACTATACTGGGTGTGGAGACTCACACCCAGCAGCAATCAGTACCACAAACCACAGTGGGAGGCAGAGGCAGGAGGATTGCTGTGAAGTGAGTTTGAGGCTGAACTCAGGACCAGCCTGAACTACAAAGCAAGACCCCGTCTCAAAAAAAAAAAAAAAAAAGTGATTACCTTCCCCTACATCTTCCACCCAGCCCTTGAGTCTTATTTATTGTATGTAAGACTAGCATCTGACCTCTGTAGACAGAAACTACTATGGATGGAGGTGTCTGAGCTATCTTTCTCATTAGGCTGTAAATTCTGGAGTGGAGGATCCATATATTTCACATACTTGGATTCCCAACTGCAGGTCAAGTGTATGCATATCATTACATTGTCAGCCAAGACCAAATTCCAGGCAACAGTGCATCCTTGTAATCTAGATGTAATCCACTGAACCATATGACAGAACGGCAGGGAGGACATCACGACCTGGCTTCAGAGGAACATGAGGGATGGATCTCCACAGAGCTGCGGGAGCTTTGGACCAGTCTTCCTGGAGCAGGAAATAGACGGGTGTTACTGGTCTCCAGGAGGAAAAACGAACCTGGAGCTCCTGATGATAAAGAGCTTGTCAAGGCCCTGAGTGTTTCTAGAACGAGGCCATCAAGACCCAGTCAGTCTGTGTCTGCTTTCCACAGGACATCTGTGACGGACGCGATGATGAACCTTGAGATCTGGGCTATAAGTCCCATCTCTTGTAGTAAGTTTTTCCTTTTAAACGCGGTGCCCTCACCTACACACAGCCATGTGCAACTACACACATACTGTCCTCCTCTATCGGTGTTAAGTCCTGAGCTGAACGGTAACTGGCCTCTTTACAATACCACTTTCATAGTATGAAAATACAAGAAATAAAATTAGAAAAGTGTGTTATGTAGTGTGTCTACTTAATGCAAAAGTATATCCATTTTAGAAATGGGTAGCATTTTAAATGACCTTTTTGTATTACTTGATGGTAATAATTGCTCAAGATCATTGCTGAGTTATCTGTAGTGCCCTGGGGAAAAAATTTAGAGATAAATCATTTAAAAATCTGACCAAAGGCCCGGGAGTTAGCTCATTGGTTCCAGCACCTGCTTTGCAAGTGCAAGGATCTAGGCTCGATCCCAGTAACCTCATACAACAATGCTGGGTGCAGACTCATTCCCACCAGCAATCAGAACCACATGCTACAGTGCCAGGTGTGGTAGCTTATGCCTGTAATCCCATCACTCAGGAGGCAGAAGCAAGAGGATTGATGTGAGTTCGAGGCTCACCTGGGGTACATACTGAGCTCAGGGCCAGCCTAAACTACAAAAGTGAGACCTTGTCTAAAAAAAAAAAAAAAAAATCTGACCAAAATTTGGTCAACTCAGTTCACCAAAGTGAACGAGGAAGTATTTAGGATATGCAAATGAGCAAGAAGGCTTTGTTTCCTGTTATCCAGAGTGGCCATAATTTAGCATCATTATTTTCTTTCAAAGTATTTTGTTAATGATTTCATTATATATGATGCTTGATGGGAGGAAAAGGCAGTTATGTAACCACTAATAGCATTTTCAATTTCTCCTTTGAAAAAAAATTGAAATATATATAAATAATTACAAGCTAGGTTCCAAGAGTTCCTTTTAATAAGCAACATAAAAATAAAAAGCAATAAATATGAGATCTGTTCCATTAAAATATAGTGAAACCCAATTTGTCCAGTATTATCAAATAGTGAAAATGTGCATGCATTTCAGTTTTCCTGATAATGGAAATTTCCATCCCTTTGAAAGTGTCAAAGTATGTTAAGTATTAGTTCGAAGTATATTTTTATAATATATGATTTCTCCTGCCTTCTCAAGTTATGTTCCACAGACCAAATTTAACACTTTCTTAGTGACACGGGAACACTGCTGTGGGCACCAGACGGTATGCTGACCTATAAATGGAGACTGTTCAGGAACGGTGCTGAGGCCACTTCTCCACAGACCAAGTGGACCCAGGGTATTTTTGGTTCACCTATTTATTATAAACGCTATTGCTTTGTAATAAACCACCACAAGCTTAGTGGCCTTTATAAAAATTGTCTTATTGTACTCTTTGACGCTATGGATCAGAGGAGGGCTAGCTCCACAGTGGAGCTAGGCGGCTCAGGTGTCTAAGAGTGACGTCAGTGATGAGGGTCAGGCCACACTGCGACATGGAGCCTCCTCACTCACTTGTTTGGTGCCTGAGCCAGGCTCAGCTGGGACTTTTTTTTTTTTTTTTTTTGAGAGAGGGTCTCGTTTTGTAGTTCAGGCTGGCCCTAAATTCAGCCTCAAACTCTCATCAGGCAATGCTCCTGTCTGCCTCCCGAGTGCTGGGATGACAGGCGTGAGCCACCACGCCAGGGTACTGTGGTATGTGGTACTGGTTGCTGCTGGGCGTGAGTCTCCACGCCCAGTATTGTATGTGGTTACCAGGGATCGAACCCGGGTCCTTGCGCTTGTAAAACAGGCACCGGAACCATGGAGCTAAATCCCCAACCTCCCTCAGCTGGGACTTTCCATCCAAACACCAGCTCACGGCGTCATGTTACGGCCTCGGATCCTCGCAGCAATTAACAGAGTCTAAAATGGAAAGTCCCAAGTGAGGCTTCCAGAGGGTGAATGTGCCAAAAGAAATAGATGCAAGTTTCATGGCCTTTGCTCATGGTTTAAAAATCAAGGCATCTGCCGGGCATGGTGGCTCACGCCGATAATCCCCGCCCTAACCAATAAGGCAGAGGCAGGAGAGTTGCTGTGTGTTCGAGGCTCACCTGGGCTACATAGTGGGTTCAGAGCCACCCTGAAATACAAAGCAAGAATCTGTCTCAAAAAAAAAAAAAAAAGAAAAAATCATAGCATCATTCTTTTCTAACAACCAAGTCATAAGGACAGCCCAAGAATCAAGGGGTCGAGATTGTGACTCTACTTATGGATGAGGCAGTGAATGGCAAAGTTACAGGGGATGCGAATATTGTATGTGTCTTTGGAAAATACAGTCTACCAGCAACTAGTTTTTGTTGTTGCTAACCTACCTTCTACCTATAGGTTTTCCAGACATTTATGATACAGTTTATGAGTTCTGTTCAAAAATAATAAGCCAAATAAACTACCTTGCAAAACCCGATGCAAAATCTGAATATGCAGCCAGTTGGGTGAGGTCTGGGAAATGCGGAGAGTGGGGATCAAGACCTGATGTTGTGGTAGCCACTCTGGCTCACTCTTGTCCAACAGTACAGGGTGGATATTGCGGGCTGATCCACTTCTCCAAATCCATGTGCTGAAGGTCTAACCTCCAGTGAAACTTTAATCAGAGATGCAGACCAAAAGGAATTAAGGTTTACTGAGGTCTTATGGCTGGGGCCCTAACCAATAAGGTGGGTCCCTTGTGAATGAGGAAGAGCCATCATGAACCTGCAGGTGCAGAGAAAAGGCCTCCTAAGACGGGCTGAGGGCAGCCATCTTCAGGTCAAGGAGGGAGAGGGCAACAGGAGAAGCCAGTTCTGCTGCTCCCTGATCTTGAGCTTTAAGCCTCCAGAACTGTGGGCAAACCAATTTCTATTTAGTAAACAGTATTAGGTTTAAGTAGGCAGTGTGTCCCCAGGAGGAGGTGACTCCCAGTGATGCAAGAGTCAAGAGCTTGATCCCCAGCATAGTCACGTTTAGAGGTGAAGCCTGGAGAGGGGCTGGGGCATGATGAAGCTAAGCTACATGCCTAACAGGCCACTAGGGGGTGGGACCAGCCAGAGGAGGCAGGTCACTGGTGCCTTGGAAGGCCACGTGTGTTTTGGGCTCATCCTGTTCTATTTCCCGGCTGCCATGGGGTGGACAGTTTTCCTGTCTGCCTTGCAGCCATGTTCATATAGTTTAGATCTAAATGTCCTCCCAGGTTCTCGGGTTCATGGAAAATGGCTGGATCATAGGGCTGATGTGGTCATCCATGCATTCAACACTCATTAGTTTGGTAGCTATTAGGAGGGAGCACCTGGTTAGAAGTGGGTCGCTGGTGGCAAGACCTAGAAAAGAGTATTCAACTCCGACTCTTTCTTTCTCTCTGCTTCCTGGCATCCATGAGCTGAACGGCTTCTCTCTACACAGCCCCGTCCACCATGCCCCTTCCGCCTTGGAGCCAGCCAGCTATGGAGTGAATCTTCTAAACACCACGAGCCAAAATAAAGCTCTCCTCCTCCAAGCTGTGGGTGTCAGGCATTTTATCTCAGTGCTGAGAAAATAGCTAAGAATGCCCATAATGTTTCTGTCTTGGAGCCAGAAAAACACAGATTTTAGGAGCCTCTGGAACCGTGAGCCAAAATAAATCATTCGTCCTTTTACTCAGATATGTCAAGTACTTGTGTCAGTGGCTACAGCTGACTAATAGAGGTGTTTGGTTATGGCAGCCCCAGCTGACTCACATGCTGGATAATGACTTCTCAGAGGGCGCCTCTCAGTCTTCCGCCCACACACTGTGTTCCCTCTAGATATTCGCACACGCGTTTGTGGGGCTGCTTCTGTCCCTTCCATCTTCCTTCCACGTTGGGCCAATGAACTCATCCCTCACGGCTCCGCTCCCCTGTGTTTAATGAACTGACACCCGGGCAGATCTGCTCACTCCATTCGCACACAAAGGCCTTCATCGTGTCATTTTTCTTTTTTTTTTTTAGGTTTTTTGAGACAGGGTCTCGCTTTTGTGGTTCAGGCTGGCCCTGAGCTCAGCCTCAAACTCACATCACAGCAATCCTCCTGCCTCTGCCTCCCGAGTGCTGGGATCACAGGCGTGAGCCACCACACCCGGCACTGTGGTATGTGGTACTGGTTGCTGCTGGGTGTGGGGTCTCCACACCCAGTATTGTTATGTGGTTACCGGGGAATCGAACCCGGGCCCTTGCGCTTGCAAGACAGGCGCCGGAACCACTGAGCTAACTCCCCGGCCCCATCGTGTCATTTTTCATTCTGAGCAGTAACCAGCCAGCTCTGAGCACCACCCTTGATATGGAATGAGGTGTCTCTTACTGTCTTCTGATGCCCCCACTGTCTGGCATGACACTTAGTAGGTGCTTAATCTATATTTACTGATTTTGGTATATTAACTAGAAATCTCTAAAATGTAAGGCATTGTTTTCTATTCCTGTAACTGTTTACTGTATACTGAAGACCAAGTCTTGCAGAGGGAAAAGAGGTTTATCTGTCTCACGGCTCTGAAGACTGTCAAGTTCAAGATTGAGCACCCTTTTTCTGGTAAGGTCACCTTGCTGTTGGGGACTCTGGGATTGGCATAAGGCGAGAGTAGTGAGTGTCCTCATCTCAGGTCTTTCCTCCTCTTATAAAGTCACTGGCCCATTGGATTTGGGGCCCCAGCCTTATGGCCTCCCCTTTGATGACCTCCCAAAGATCCCACCTCCAAATTCCAAGGTCGAATTAAATTTCCACCTCTCAGCGCCTCACAATGGAGGATTAAATTTCATCGTGGATTGGAGACTTTCAAACTACACGGGCATAAGCGAGGGTCTGATCCAGACTGTCCTTTGCAAGTGAGGTAAATGCAGTCTGAACGGTTGTTTCAGACAGATTTCGGCGATGTCACCACTTCAGAGGAGACCCAGTGAGCAGGAGTGATTGTGGGAGATGACTGAACATTTGAAGAAGGGTGAGCTCCTGGAGCTGGACTGGGGCGTGCTGCACACACCGGGCAGCGCGTGTGACCTCAGGAGACAGGAGCAGCAGTCAAGGAAAGAGTGGGAACGCACATGTGCACATGGAAAATGCACTGCCGGGCCTGGAAGTTCTGCGCACAAATCTTCAAAACTACTATACACTTCATTATTTTAATTTTCAATAACTTCTAATTTTCCCTCCTTAATTCTGCTACAGGGATTGGAAATGTAAGGAGAAGCTTTATTTAAAGGCAGACTCCTTTGCTGAGTGTAGTGGCACTGTGCCGCATATTCCGGTCTTTGGTAACTACAGATAAGTTAAAATAATAGAATCGCATTTCCCCTTATCCATTTCCCACCCAGTCAGTCACTGAGTCAGAGCAAAAACATTGAGGGCCGTGGTACAAATCATTTCCCCTGACAAACTGTCAGAGATAAGTGTGGCTGCGCTCTTCCTTCCTGATTCATCTTTCCACTGGAGCTGGGGAGGCCTGGGAGGGTAGACTGCTCTCTTGTCTCCACACACATTGTGACAAGTTGGACGCCAGAAGGTAATAGTCTGCCTTCTGTTTGGGGGCTGCCTTTCCTTCTGTATAGACAATAAGCCATAACAACAGAACAATGCTTAAAACCTCAGGTTCTCACGATGGAGAAAACGATAACATTATCAATACCTAACTGACAATACACGGTGTTCCAGTTTGTGTCTAGATGTCTCCCCAAAGCCTCATGAGGTCACAGCTGAATCTAGAATATGTGACTGATTCTTGGTGGAGTTAGGCTCCAGCGCACTAGATTAAGGGCATGAGTGCTACCTGCCGTAGGTAGTCTGAATAAGATAAGAAAGATGCTGTGAGCTTCCTGTGATGTTTTTGCCATAGTGTGGGCACCGACACGCCTCTGCGATGTGCCACCGCCTTCGAACCAGCTGACTATGGACTGAAACCCCTATGAACTGGGAGCTAAGTAGCCCTTTTCCCCTTTAACTTTTTGGGTGGTGGGTATTTTGTCTCAGCGATGAGAAAAAAGTAAGTAAAACACACGGGTCATTATGAGACTAGTCTCTGTGAGAATGTTCATGGCACTGCAAACCAGCTGTCAGCCCTGGTCAGCAGTTCCACCAGGCACTGCCCGTGTCCAGGAGTGTGATCTTGGAATCATTCTTTACCTTTACAAATCTGTTTCTCAGTCTTTCAAATGGACGGAATTGCATCTTTCCTTGGAGTTGTTGTAAAGATTTGGCCAAGCAGTAACTGAGAAGGGCACAGGGCTCGGCCATGTACAAAAATAAGTTTCCTCTAGTTTAATGGAAATTCTTAGGTTCTTACTCCTAACATTTAAAAAACTGCCTGAGAAGGCTGAGAAAGCCACATTAGGCCATGAGAGCCCTTTTGTCTCACATGAGATAAAGAATACCTCCTGTAAGTGTACCAGTGGTAACACAAGGTGCCCCTCTTCATGAGCGATAATTTGAACATCTTTTCTGGCTCCTTTCCTGAGATCCGTAGTAGCAAAACCTTTCTGAGGGCAAGGAGAGAGAAGCTGCCCGGAACAGGAGAAGAAATGTGTCTTTCACACACTGATACCCCCGGAAAATGTTAGATTCCCTCCATCCAGTAAACAAGCACAGAGATGAAACACTTAATGTTGACCTGGACTGGTACTGGTACCTATCTATCTCTGAGTCAAAGCTAGGAAACCTGTAGGGGTCCATTTAGAGTCTGTGGTGCTTTGTGGAACTTTTCCCTACACCTAAGGAAAATTGAAAGGACTTAACTACTGCATTTTAAAAAACAGTAAAAACCTGAAAGCAGCAATTATCAAACTGTAAGTTGACTCTGAATTGGCCTGAGGATTCTTTTGTCTCTCCGGATACTTTTTCTCTTTTGTAGGTTTGAATGAAAGCCATAGATTTCCACTTTCTCCTACCCTACTTGTCCCTGAAGCAACAAGAATGAACAAGCTCATCAACAGTTTCTATGGTGAATTAAGCACACGTTGTCTTCAGTAATATGAAGCGATTTTCACAGGAATTCTGTTTTTTTAGAAGTGAAAGAAGACAGAAAACAGAATGAGGAGGAAGCTTTGGAAATGCAAAAGTGTCCCTCTACAAAGGGCCTTGAAGTGAAAAGGAAAAGCAGTAGGAAAGGCCGGGGTGGAACCGATGATTCAGCCCTCGGGGGCGGCCGAGGCCGGTGGGCAGGGCGGGGAAGTGTGAAGAGGCCGGCGGCTGCGAGAGGCGCTGAATGGGGGATAATTAAGAGCAAGTTGGTACCAGTCACTGCCAGAGATGGAAAAAATATATCCAGAAAAAGCAGTTCTGTATTTCGGTGCTGAATTAAAACACCTACCTGTTTGAGGCTTGAGAATTTCACTTCATAATGAAAAAAATATACGTATATATATGACAGAAGGTAGGTGATTGTAAAATTTTACTAGCTTTCTTTTAATGGTATGGGAGGAAAACAAAAACAATCTCAGAATGGTAAAGCTGTGCTACAGTTTCTTGGAAATAAATGTACATTCTATCATCTATCTATCTATCTATCTATCTGGTATTGGGGATCAAATTCAGGACCTTGAGCTTATGAGGCAGGCGCGGAGCCACTAAGCTAAACCCTCAGCCCAGAACTGTACTTTTAAAAAATACCAATCATTCTATAAAGGAAAAAGTATTGGTCTTAAAAGTCATGCACAAGTTATCAAGTTTTGGTTTGGGATCACCCACATATAAACATTTCTGAATTGCTCATGAGAGAAAGGGCTGGGAACACACAGCTTCCAGCAGCTTTAAATAGCTTTCCGCATTGAAGAGCATTATAATTAAGCTGCATCAAGTGGCACAGCAGAGAAGCTTCTAAATTATGGGTCTGAATGGGGGTGAGAAATGCTATTTGATTGCTTGACAATCAAAACCAGAAGATACTCACATATGCATAACCCAGACTTACTGCAATTATATCAGATGCAGAAGTGGCAGGAATAGGAGTAGCTTTGAATTCAGTAATCATTTGTTTATCTTTCTTTCAAAAATACACTCTATTCATAAATAACTCTAAGAATCTAAATGCAGGGTGGTTTTGTATGAGACACAACACATTAGCAAGGTGTCCCAGAAAGAGGCTGTGAAAGAAAATGACCATGGGTACTCTAAAAGATACTCAAAGTGCAAAAACTCAGACAATTAATGACCCATTGAGTATTTATTTAAATGCAATGTCAGAAGTGATCCTCATCATAGCTCCGAGATCCATTCATGCAGTTCTTCGGATCCCATCTCACTTCTCTGCCTTCCTGCACCTCCTTGCCCTGCCCTGCCCCCATAGGAGATGCTGTCAGAACTACTCAAATAGTTCAGAACTTTCTTTGCCTTCTAAAAGCAGCCCAAAACACACCTCATGGAAAGAAGCTGAAAATTGAACAGCATGCTAGAGTGGTTGGTGCCTGATAGGTAGGATTTACAGGAGCAGCTGATGGTACTTGGCTGGGAAACTCAAACCTGCACACTATTAGGATGAAAATGAAGATAGCACATTTTTCATGCTTCTTCCCTACACAAAAGGCATACACAGTGTATGTATTATATATGTAAACAAAGTGGTCTCATATATTACAGGCTTCTGGACTGGCCCCCTGAGGCAAGAAAGTAGGGCAGGGCAAACTGGCTGGGCATAGTGAGCATTACCTGTTAATCAAAGACCCAGAACATAGTTCTAAACCCTGCTTCTGGGACAAATCAGAAATTGTATTGAGAAAGAAACCTTCTGCCTGAGAAGGTCAGAAGGGGAACCCCAAAGTGGGTAAACCCACTCATCTCCCAGGAGGTTTTTATGGAGCAAAGCTACAAGGTAAGGCAGGTTTAAGGTGGGATAAAATTATAGTAAACCATTAATATTTCCAATACAATCACTCAAGTAAGAGTGGTCCAATGAGAAATCACAAAATGGACAAAACCATTATCAACCAATAAGATTACAACAAGTATAGTCATTTAGGTAATGTTTGTTAAATGAGGATTCAATGGGAAAGCAAGCATGTAACAATCATACAAGGATTTTTAAGAAAGGGATCTTTCCTGGGAGGGGATAGGTGAAAATCTTGGTTTCCACCACAGCCTACTTAGAATGTCAATCGCTGCTATTTATTCTACGTGGGTGGGGTAGTTTTCCCCTTTGGCAATGCTGACTTCAGTGAAGGTCTCCTTGACTGTCCTCCGGTTGGCTCCTTCCATGTGGGCTCCTCAAGGGCCTTCCGTGTCTAGCCACCTACACGATGTCTAACTTGCTTTCCTATCTACAATATCGGACTGAGGAACAGGAGATATAGAAGACCCCCACTGTTAACCTCGTGGCTACTGTAAATTCCGTCCATGGCTCGCTCTCACTATGTTGAATATATTTCCCACTTTCCGTGCAGATAAATCTTCACTACTTTTCTTTTGTATCTTCTCTAGTTCTTTGTTCAGGACACCAAGAAGAACCTGGAAAGAATTCTTGGAAAGAGTCTTCAGGATTCAAAAACCAGAAACACCCACCTTAACCTTTAATTTAAAACAAATCTCATTATGGTAGGAAATATAGATTTACCTAGCACTGTAGTCCTCACTCTGGAACAGGTCCAATTTATGTCTCCAACTCCTAAATTTAGGGTGGTTTCTGTTTCCTAGGTGTTTCTCTTTTGGGGCTCTCACTCCTGGCTTTTCATTTACCTTTTCATAGGTAAATGAAACAAATGTAAGATATATTTTTTAAAAGAAGTGAGTGGTTTAAGAATTGGGCTGAATGATTCCTTCTAAAGAGGAAGCTTCCTGGATAAATCCACACAAGGTCTGTGGTCCTGCAGAGTGGCCCTCTAGTTGCCAGCCATACAGTCTTCATCCCAGGAAGTGGGGGCTCTTTCTGTGGGTCAGAGGTACCCAGAGACAGTCTCAAGGGCCATGGGATACAGTAAGTCCCTCCTGTCTGGGAAGGTCGGCTACTCACGGGCTACACAAATTTGAAATGTCCCAGAATCCAACCCTCAAACGAGATGCACCTGTGAGTAGATTGCATGGCAAGTGACGCAGGGAAAGAGTGGTAGGAAATGGGGAGGTGAGACAAGGAAGGGACCCTAGAAGCAAAGGATACGTTGTCACAGGGGAGTCCACTGCGGTGACAGGAATTCTAAGCCACTTGGCAATTCTGGGAGCCAGGGTAAAATACAGACCTCATTTCTCCAGCGCTAGTAGGCTGAGGAAACAGGGATGTTTACACAAAGATTTCTATCAGTTGAGTTGAGAGCTAGTCTAAGAATTTTTTAAACCAGCTTCCACTTCCTGTCTGCTGGTGGGAGGTGGCAAAGCAGGAGCTGAACATTCAAAAAAAATCCTGCAGCAAAGAAATGCTCTGCAGGCAGCCAGAGACCGGCGTGGGACCGCAGGGAGCTGGCCAGCCTGAGGAGATCTATCCGCCCCACTGGCTAACGGCCAGGGAAGCCTGATACAGAAATGGTATTTCCGTAAGATGACTCAGGGGCTGAGCCACACCCAGGTATTTCTATTTCTCTGGCTTTTCAGAGTTTTCTTCTTTAGATTACATTTGAATGACCACAGCCTCGGCCGCGCTTCCTCCGCTTTGCTGCGGGCCTCATCACAGACTCCAGGCCAACTTCACACACTGACTCTGTCCCTCCATCTTGGTAAACTCTGGACTTTTCACCCCAAGGGAAATTAAAATCTAGGGTTGTGAGAAAGTCTCCATAAACTAAGGGCTGCTTGCCAAGTGTCAAATTCTATGCTACTAGAGTAGAAGATCTCTAAGCCCTTTCAGCAACTGCATTCTATGGATCTAATTATATGCTGTCTTCTTAATTCTGGTTCCACGTTCTTTATGGGGAAAAAGTAGAGGTCTACAGACACTCTGCATTTATTGAAATGGAGTAATGCATTCTAAATGCTAATCCATAGAACAAGATTCATGCATACACTGACTGCTACCACCCTTACTGGTTGTACCGCACAGGTGTAACACCTAGGGGCAGGTTACCCAGAGAAACTGCTTGGAATCCCCTGCTTCAATTTAGAGTCTACGGTTCTAGTTCAGCGAGTTTGTTAGAACGGCCATGAACACGGTGCTCACACTCTTCGCTTTAGATCAGAAGGGAAGACGGCCTTGGCAAAGAACATCAGAACCTGAACTTTACACTTTACAAATTGGCCTTGTTTTATTCTAAGTGCAATAAAGCAAACGGAAAGGTTATGTAGCAGAAGGTTCCATGGATATGACTCTCTAGAGAAGGCAAACCTGTAGGTGCAGGAATTGAAGGAGTGGATGAGGGGGTGGAGCGAGGCTGCAGGGAGGTTCCGGAGTGGTGGGAATTAACGCTGCTGTGCACATTTGTCAACTCTATCAAACTGTGCCTCGAGGAAGGGTAGCTTTTCTGAATATATATTAAATCTCAGTAAATCTGACTTGTTCTAAAATTGAAAAACAAAATAGGCTACTGCCCGTGAGCTTCCTCGGCCCTAGGAACTGAGGTGCCAGCAATGCCCTTGGAGATGGAAAGTGTCAGTGCTCCAGGCCCTGAACGTGCCTCTTCTTTTTGCCCATTTTAAACTGTCTGCTCCTGAATGTGATTAAACACATCCCTGGATGAAATAAGACTTATTTTGTTGTTACTCACAACCTCCCGCCACATCTTTCACGCTGCTGCTTTTCCTGAGGCCCTGTTCCAGGCATGCATATTATTATCTCAACATATCTGTTATTTTACTTTCAAAAGAAAGATTGACAATGTCTATCTATAATTTCTAAGAGAATTCCAAGGCTGTACGAACCCTGATCTGACACAGAAAAGCACAGTTTGATCCATCTGGAAGGAATCCAAGATTCTACTTCAAAAGACAAAGGATTTATTTTCTCTGTCAAATCAATGTCTCTTTTGAATTCCCTGCGCTCTGCCTGCTCCTGAAGGGCTGTGACTTAGCTTCTCCCATGGGCAAACCGCTGTCTGGATGCAGTTTTGTCTGTGGCAGCCGCCACAGGGGATAACCTGAGGAGTAAGATGGCATGGCAGGGCCTGAGCCTTCGGGCTTCCCAGGTGACAGGAGGGAGAAGACCCACACCACTGGGTCCCAGCAGGACAGCAGCACCCTCTGGAGATGGTGTAAAGCCCGGGCAGGCACTCCTTGTAGCAGCTGACATCATCTCCTGTCTCTCTCTAGGTTTTGAGACTTTGACTGTTGACCTTTTCTCCCTTCCGCACCTGGAATACCTCTTTACTTCTTCTCCCAGTTAGTTTGTCCTCCTCCCTCACAATTCTGATGCACCTCCTGAATTCCTCAATTCAGCCCTATCCTCCCTTCCATCCTTAAAGTCTATGCTCCCCATCCCTTGGAGTTAAACTTCTGCTAGTGCTGACCCCAGCCTAACCACTCTGTATTTTAATTATTTCCTGATTTCTCTGCCTTTCCCCCACCTTCCTCAACACTAGGCTATTCACCTATAGAGGGCGATTCTTTTTCTGCTGGTGGGTTTTTGTTTGCCAATGAATAAAAAAGAATTAGCTCATGCTGCTTCTGGATGTCTGCTGATCAGTTGGCAATGATTTCATCTGCAAGTGAAAGAAAAGCTTGCTAACTTGTACTGGCTCCTACAGATCTTTCCCTGACTTGGAGAAAAGCAGCTGCGGACCTTGGTTAGAGGAGCAGGAGGCCAGGGCCAGGAGCTCTGTGACTCACTGGTGTCTCCTTCGTGACCACACACTGGTTTTTGAAGCCCTTGACCTCTGCTGTCAGGTGGAAAGGAGTTGTATTAGTTTTCTATTGCTGCCTAACGAACTGCCACAATCACAGCACACACAAAGTCTTATTTCACAGTTTCTAAGGTCAGGAGAGTGGTTACTGGTTAACTGAAGCGTTAGTGATTAAATTGAGCAGAGATGTTCAAGGAATCTCCAGACTGCGACCAAAGTGTCCACTGGAGCCAAGCGCCATCTGAGGCTCAGGGGTTTCTTTCAGGCTCACGGGTTGGTGATGGAATTTGGTCCCAAGAAACTGCTCAAAGCCAGTTTTTAGCACAACTCTTACTTTCTTCCTGGGGACCAACAGGAAATCCACTGTCTTGTGAAAGGTGCACTGCTCATGTCAGGCCCTCCCGGGATTAACTCCCTTTTGCTTAAAGTCAATGGATGGAGCCAAGTCAATGGATTAGTAACCTAATGGTGGAGAGGAAGTCCCATGGCTGTGCCCACGCCCTAGGGAGGGCACAGACTGGGGACACGGCATCTAGGAATACTGCCAGCACAGGAGTGACAACAGCTGGGCCTGCCTGTCATTGGAGAGTAAACACCTTCTGACATTAGAGTCAAGGAAGCTGGCAGAGTACAGAGCTTGCTTTTCCAAGTCCATAGGAGAAGATGAGGAAGGGCAGGAGCTAGGAATAGCAGTTGGATTAATGTATCAACAAAATGCGCCACAGTCAAATCCACTAGAAACCTAAATTCTAGAATATGAGCTAATTAGGAAGAGGCCATGAAGACCCTTACTGTGGTGTTTCTGTTTTCTAGATAATGAACTCAAGCCCAGAGGACTTGTGTGAGGCTCTTGAAGTCACATTATTTGCCTAAAAGAACCATACTAATTTAGTAAACTTAGGATATTCTGTTTCTCCAGTAGTTTAGCAGTTTGGTAAACCTCTAGAGAAAAACATAAGCTAATGAGGGAATGGTCTCTCTTACAGTTGATCACTGAACTATTTTTTTTTTTTTACATGCAAGTGGTCTCTACATTCTAATCAAAACATGTATGGAAGTTTCCACTTGGGCAAGAGGGCCAAATGTTAAAACAAATTGGTGTGTGTTCAGAGAAAGGCGCGGATTTCCAACACAGTAAGTCAGGGGAAATGTCAAAGAGGTCCTAGGATTTCAGATAGATCTTCAAGAACTAATCAGGTGTACCATGAAGATATCAGAGAAGGGAAAAGATATAAGAGTAAAAGAGAAACTTGTAATGAGCACAGAGATCAACTCCATTTGATCAAGCCAGTTACAGATGTGTCTGAAGAGATTTCTTTACTTGTCTAGGAAAGAGGCAATGCTGGCTAGCCACAGGAGGGTGACAGCGGATGAGTAGAAAGTTATGTTGCTTGACTGACAGTACTTTCTCTTTTTTTGTTGTTGTTTTTTACTTTTTTGAGACAGGGTCTCTCTGTTATAGTTCAGGCTGGCCCTGAGCTCACTATGTAGCCCAGATGAGCCTTGAACTCACAGCAGTCCTCCTGCCTCTGCCTCCTGAGTGCTGGGATGACAGACATAAGCCACCACGCCCAGCATTGTGGTATGTGATTACCAGGGATCGAACTCAGGGCCTTGTGCTTGCAAGGCAGGCACCAGAACCACTGAGCTAAATTCCCAGCCCTGACTGACAGAACTTTCAACCCTGTTTGTAGGTACAAGTGCAGTACACAGGTCTTATCACCTTGCCTAGTAAAGCCATGACTGGGGCTTGCATGTAGAAGGCATTCAATGGATGTTTTGAGTTGAATCATGAGAATTTTGGTGAAGTCAAAGGAGAGGACAAAGGCAGGACCATCTGAGGCTGAGTGAGAGATGGAGGAGCCATAGAACTCCAGTTGCTCCTGGACTCCAACAGTGATGTCACTAATCATGTGAAGGAGACACCTGTGCAATAGCTGGGCCTCGAGATGTATATACATGTGTGTGCTGAATAGTGGCATTTTGGTCACTATTCAGTGCACAACGGTCCCATAAGATTTTGATGGAGCTGAAAACTTTCTATTACCTGGTAATGTCACAGTTGTCAAAATGTGTGACACGTGACACACTACTTGTGTGGGTGTAAGTTGCAGGTGTGCACAACCCACTGAGCTATAGTCACACAGCACGCACAATTGTACACAGTGTACGATGTCAGATAATAAACAACTACGTTACTAGTTTGCACATTTCCTACCGTTCCACCATTACTGTAGCACATTCTCTTTCTACTTACCGAGTGAAGAAGTTGACTGTAAAGCGGGGTTGCACCGGCTACAGCCTCGTCCATCTCATGTGTTTGATGTCTGCATCTGTCAGTTGCATCAAGGCTGCTTGTATGATTGCCCTAGACTGGTGATGGTGGCCCTTTTAGAGCTTTTGGTGATAACAGACAGCCGGCTGCAGCACGTGTGCTGTTTACACCGCTTCTGGCCCAAACGATCTAGGTTTGTGCAGATTTACACTGTGGTATTCACACAATGGTGAAATCACACACCGGTGAAATCGCCTAGTGATAACTCCTTAGACTGTGATCCCATCCTTTAGCGACACATGACGATATTTTCAGTTTGCAGCTTCGAGCACAGGAGGGAAAGACTGTGTATACTTTAACAGGAGGAGAAAAGCCAACACTAAAAAATGCATCTCTGTGACACTGACCAGAGAAGAGGATTGTGGATACAGGAAAATCTCAGTCTAAAAATAGCGGCGAGCAGTTTCTGAGCTGCAGCTTCGGGAGAGAAGGAGGGAAAGAGATCGCGGGATTTTCAGGACTGAGTTCGGAGGGGTAGCTGGCGGCAGGTATCAAACACTTCCAGGTGTCTAAGGATAAGAGGAAACTCGGGTGACAGAGTCAAGGGGAGACCACTGGCTCCATCTGACTTTTCAGAGCAAGGAGACGTGGACATGGTTCAGTCTAAGCAGAAAAGACAAGAAAAGGGAGAATGAACAGAAGATAGAAGGTCCTTCCAAAGGGAGGGAGCAGAGCCCGGAGCGTCCTGAAAGGTGAACACACACAGGCAACACGCTGTCCGCAATGTTCTCTCTGCTGCTGGTTAGCTTGGTGGAACTGCAGGCCGCCATGTGACCTCCTGGACCTCTTTCTCCTTATCCTGTCACTGACCTGAGGACAGTGTAGCTCAGCACGCTGCAGATGTTTTGCCTGGACTCCTCCCCTCACTCTCCTCAGCCAGCTGTTTTTTTTTTTTTTTTTCAGAAACTGTCTTGCTTTGTAGTTCAGACTGACCCTGAGCTCACTATGTGGCCCAGGCAAGCCTGGAGCTCACAGCAATCCTCCCGCCTCCCAAGTGCTGGGATTACAGGTCTGAACCACCACGCCCCGCACTGTAGTATGTGGTCACTGGGGACCAAACCTGGGCCCTTGTGCTTGCCAGGCACACACTGGAACCACTGAGTAAATCTTCAGCCCAGCCAGCTGATCTTTAACAACAGAGACAACAGCACTGACACCAGGCAGCATTTCCTCACACATCCAAGTGAGTGGAACCCCAGGAAGCTCCTGGCAAGGAAATCATTGAGTGTCTCTTGAAGGACTGACTGTGTAGGTATCTGTCTGCTGGATTGGTGTATTTCACCTAAAATCTCAGGGTTGTTGAGGGATAATTTTTTCCTTCCTCTTATTTTTCTGAGTGCAGTCACCCCCCATTTCATTTATCTCTGGTTTCATTTGTTTCAGCACTTAGCTTCTGAATTTGTGACTCTAGGTGTTCTTCATGTTCCTGAGGCTTGTCTGAGGATTTTGACTCAGGATCAGTTTTTGCTTCATTTTCTCATTATTTAAGGGAGGGATTTCTCCAACTGCAGTTTGGATTTGTTTCTTTTTATGTTAACAGTCTTGCACAAAATTCTTTTTTTGTGTCAGTGATCTTGCATGGAGGAACCAGAACTACGTGTACTCCAGACAGGCCTGGTAGCTGGAGTGGTTGCAAGATTCCTAGTTCAAGAGCGCCCTCTGCTGTCAGTGTAACAAAGTACGCGTTCTTTCTTTTTTTTTTTTCTTGTTTATTTTTCATTAGTATATGTTTGCAGTACATGATGTTTACAGTCATCTTGGGAAGTAGGTACACATACATATCATGTACCAATTCTTTTTATTCCCCTTCCCCTCCTATCTCCTCCCTGCCTCTTGGGAACCCCTTCTCATTTGCAAAGCGTCTATCTTCCTACTTCCTATTGTCTCTTTTATTTTGTTCTTTAAATTATTTACACTTTGGGTCTCTTTTGTAAGAAAAGTTACACAATAGTTAGGCTTCTGTGTCTGATTTATTTCACTTAACATTATGGTCTTCTTTTTTGGAAAGTTCATAATGGAAGAAGAGTTGGATTTCCTTGGTTTGGGGAGGAAAAGTATGACTGGTGGGTCCATCACTCCCTGCTCCTGGCCAGTCTCCTCTGATTTCCTCTGGATCATTTTCACCAAAGCCGATTCCCCAACCAAGACAGCCTCTTCCCAGGCTGCAAGCTGACAGAGAGCACTCTGACTGAACTGTGCACGTTTTCAGTATTTTCAAACTTCCTCTTTCTGGAGGTGATTTCAGATCAACCTCAGGTCCAGCACTAGTTCTCATCATCAACAACACACGGTTTGCCCCACCTGATTGAGGCAGTGAGGTTTTTTTTTTTTTTCCCCCTCAGGGATTTACAACAGGAATGTGGGAGGCGACTTGCTGAGGTTTCCTGTTTGTTTTGCTATTTACAGTGAATTTGAAATTTGGACACTCAATGCCTTCTGGTTATGGGAAAGATAGGGGCTATATTTATATATAGTCTTCCTGTTCTTTATTGTTTGTGGTGAGAATGTGTTGGGAAATTCAGATGCATACCACAACCACCACCATCTTCATTTTCTAGAATTCTACAAGATACATAGGTGTCCACTGACATGCTGATCTCAGGGAACTCCTTTGGTTTCCATATTAATTAAGAACTGAGTTGGGCTGCAGTTGAGGAAGACTTGGAGACTTTTCTTTCTTTATTTTTTGAGACAGGTCTCTCTCTGTGGTTCAGGCTGGCCCTGAGCTCAGCCTCCAACTCACATCACAGCAATCCTCCTGCCTCTGCCTCCCAAGTGCTGGGATGACAGGCGTGAGCCACCACGCCCGGCACTGTGGTATGTGGTACTGATTGCTGCTGGGGTGAGTCTCCACGCCCAGTATGGTATGTGGTTACCAGGGATTGAACCTGGGTCCTTGCACTTGCAAGACAGGCACCGGAACCACCGAGCTAACTCCCCGGCCCCCCTGGAGACTTTTCTTGTATAACAAAAAATTTAGAGGTAGGTGGGAATGAGAGGCACTGCCCCAGAGTTGAAATTACCGTGACAGCTTAACCTTTCCCCTGTGGTCGCCTCGGTTATTATGGGCTGTTCCATCTCTATAATCCATTAAGAAGAAAGGAAAATGTGAAGGGTAAGAGATATTTGTCAAGAGTCAGCTTCTCAGCACAGAAAGCTCTAATGGTGAAAGTCATTTCCTAAATGACCTCCAGCCATCACACCTATAGTAGTAACCACATATCCATCGAGATAATTTCATTTGCCAAAATATGTACCCTAGTTTTAGTGCTGATGTAAATTATAGAAGGTACATCAGCCCCATGAGATTCATTTCACAAGGAAGGGAAGCAGACACTGGAAAATTTCATGCTCAGGCACAGCTTTTATAAATTGCAGCAGATACTATCTTCGCATGTCATGGTCACATTTTGATCCGTAGAAAGTCCTCAAGATCTGTGAACTTCTGGCCTTTCCACTAGCTTGTGATGCTGTACGTAGGTGGCATTGAACTGTTTTGAACGTCACCAGTTCCTCACCTATAGATGAATGGGATTGGTGTGATTGTATCCTTAAAGTTCTAAGAGATTGTCACTGGGGATCTGCACATTCATTTATTGTGTGTCTGACATCTGCCTAGGTACAGTGGGTACATCGTAGTCTGTTAATGTGACCGAGGAGAATTTCAAGCCAATTCAAAAGAGATGATGACTCCATACCTAGGAAGAAATTTAACCGAGGTGATGCACAACACAGAGACTAGGGTTAATACCAATGAGCCACAGCTTGGACAAGCGAGCAGAGACGTGTTCACACACCCTAACCACAGAAACGCGCAGTAGGAGACACCCCACAGGCGACCACGAGGCGTGACACGGCAGCGCAGGGCAGGGCGTGTAAGGGGGTCCCTGATGGGCGAGGGGGAGAATCGCGGCGAGTCAGGTGGTGAGCACAGCGCCAAGAGCCGGACGCTGAGTGTTGGAGGGATCAGGAGGCGAGGACTCAGTGGTGAAGCAACGGCAGCCACTTACAGCTGTTGTCAGAGAGTCAAAGCAATACGCTGGAGTTGCCGAGTTTTACTCTTTCTCTTGCCTGTTGCGGCCTAACCTTTGGTTATCGGAAATCAAGTCAGGCCCCTTGTCAGGGTGGACCAGCCCTTCCTGTCCTCTCAGTGTGGGACAGTGAGCCCGCCTCCCGCAAGAGCTGCCCTCGGCTGTGGAACACACAGCGCCCACCGGCAGCAGCCCAGGACCCCGGTGCCAAGCGAAGCCCCAGAACATCCACGGGCAGAAGCAGCGATGGTGGGTGGTGCAGAGAGGTCGTGGGGATGGCGAGTCGGGAGCACTGAGACCACGCAGTCTGGGCGGAGACTCCGACAAAGCCGCGCAGATCCCTGTGTGAGGACGTGTCCTCGGTGACCTCCACGCCTGTGCCTGAGAGGACAGTGGCTGCTGGAAGTGCACAGCTGTGGCCACCATGGATCGCAAAGGTGGCAAGTGTCCTGCTACTGCTGGCGAAATCTGCCTCCCGGGGTACAAATGGCACCTACGTGCTCGCCGAGGAAGATACACGCTAAGTAGGTCACTACTGGAAGGCAGACTCTAGAGCAAGGTGACCTTGCCAGCCCTGCCAACCCCGGCTCCCTCCATCGCCCTGCTTGCTTATGCAGTTAGGTTTAGATTAATGATGTTTCTCCAGGGATTACGGTCACTGCTCCCCTCCCATAGAAACGTCAAGGTAGAAAAATGAGTGCGAACTTGTGTTGGATGCTTTAAAGGCGATTTGAATCCCTTGGAGCCACTGCAATCAGGCTGATTTTGCTCCTTCTCCGGGGTGGTCGGGGGTCTGTCTGAAGCTCCCCTGTGGTCACTCTTCACTACCAGACCTTGCCCTCTCCCAGGCCTTTCAAACCCACATTGGCTCTTACCCAGGTTCCTTGTCTGCCCGGCACCAGTGCCTCCTCCCTCCCAGTGAAACCCTATGAGATTATGAGGATAAAACCTTGTCTTCCCCCATCAGGAAAGAGACCTCTCCACTTACTGTTAAGCAATAAAATTAGAATACATTACACATGATTGTCAGCATTTTTGGTTTCTACCTACATTGGTAAAACCAAAACAACAAAGCAAGCCTGGGTGAGCATAATATGTTGAAATTCAGTAAAGAAGGAAACATTTGCTTTTGGGGTTTGTTTGTTTTTCTTTTTAGTGTTTTGAGACAGGGTCTTGCTTTGTAGTTCAGGCTGGCCCTGAGCTCACTATGTAGCCCAGGAGAGCCTTGAACTCACAGCAATCCTCCTGTCTCTGCCTCCCGAGTTCTGGGATTACACCACGCGGGGCACTGTGGTATGTGGGCGCCTGAGTCTCCATGGCCCGCACTGTTGTATGTGGTGACTGGGGATGAACCTGAGCCCTTGCACTTGCACTTGCAAGGCAGGTGCCGGAACCACTGCGCTAAACCCCCAGCCCACGGAATTATTCTTAAAACTGAAAGTATTTAAATTTTTTCCATCTTTCAGCTCTTATAAATCCACATTACAGGTTATTTGAACCATAATGGGTTGTAATTCTTAAAGGAAATGATCATATTCTGTTCCTCACTTATTTTGAGTTAAACTGTGGTGCAAAAATTATTCTGTCTTGGAACATAATTTAATTTCCGAAAGCAACTGAATTTAACTCCAAAAGACCTGAAAAGCCAACAGCGGCTTGGCTTATTCTGGAGGAATCGAAGTGAGAGAAATGGCAGGAGCGCAGGCTGCTCTCCGGGGCGCGAGGCAGTCTCCGGACAGCGGCCGGACCGGGTGAGCCAGGGTCCTGGGGGTCTGCACGTGCGTCGCAGACAACCCACAGGCCGCCCGGAGCACCACGAGCCAGCTGCCTCTGCGGGTTCCCACTCGGAGGGAAGACAGCGGACCGCTGTGAGAGCACGGCGCTGAAGAACGAGCCGCAGCCCAGCCGCGTGGGGCCTGCGCAGAGCTCCCACCGCACGCGGGGCTGGTGCTATGCACCGGTGGCTCCCGCACCTCCCTGGACCCCTCCAGGCGCCAGGCAAGGTCGTCTGGAAGATAGTTGGCCGCCTGCTGTCCAAGCCAGAGTGGGAACGTGTGGCACATTGCTGTTTTTTTTTTCTTTCTGGTCTGCATGTATCAACATTCTGTTTTTGTTTCAAATATTAGGGATTTTGGTGTTCTTCCTTAAAACAAGAATGATTTATTTTTTAGATAGATGTCACTTGTTAATGTAGAAAACACAAATGACCCAAGAGAAGAAAAAAAAAATCATCCATATTTAGAATGCTCAGTGAAAACTTATTGGATATAAAATCATGCAAAAATATATGACACATACAGATATATACATAGTTTTGTAAACTGTTTTTGCTTACTGTATAAATATCATTCGATATTACTAAGTAGGCATACAGGCGTCATCCATGGCTATGTGATATTTTACTAGAAGTAGATATCTAGTAGTACTAGATATTTTACTAGTAGTAATTGTTAACATTAGTGGAAGTCATATATTTAATTGGCCTGCACTTGTCATGAAGGATTCGCCATTATAAGCGATGATTATAAATGATACTGGTACATACCTCTGTTTGTGTTACCTGCTTATTTCCCCAGGATAAAATTCTAGAAGTAGAACTGTTGCCTGCACTCCTTTTATTTCTTTATTTTCTTAGGTAAAGTTTTATTAG
Source organism: Petromus typicus (assembly GCA_004026965.1). NCBI lineage: Eukaryota > Metazoa > Chordata > Mammalia > Rodentia > Petromuridae > Petromus > Petromus typicus. The sequence goes on along the minus strand of PVIR01013007.1, from coordinate 18,510 downwards.
TCCATCTTTGCTATATGCGGTGATTACATTCATCCTGGGGCGTTGGTGCACATATGTGACACGTCTTAACTCTTGACTTCTTCCTGCCCCTCCCTCCCCCCCTCTCATCTCTAGAGGCTGCATTCCTTTTAGTTTTTGATTTTGCAGAGACAAATTATCCCTCGGTGACAGAACTCAGTTTACATTCTAACCAAGTGAGCTTTATGTTCATTTATGCATCAGCCTTTTAAAAAATAATTTTAAAAGAAAATCAAATGAACTTTGGAAAAGCAGTATATCAATGGAGAAAATAAGCACAACACAAGAGAAATAATGCTTTTGTTCTCCGTAGACTCCTAATCCGACTATTGTCTAACTTGTTTTCCCTCTCTCTGCCTTTGCTGCTCTGTCCCTGTCTCTCTGTCCCTTGATTGTGTGAGGCAAATTGGGGTAGCTGGTCACAAAACCCATTGCTTTTCCTTGTGTTCATGCAGACAGACTACATTTCCCAGGTTCCCTTGAGGTTAAGGGTGAGCCTCAGTTCTGGCCAACGGAACGTGGGAGGAAATGACACAGCTCTGTCTGAACTTGGCTCAGAAGTTTCTCGTCCTGTGCATCTTCCTGACACCGAGGAACCAGGGGTGACTCTGAAGGCCCAGGGAATGGTGCAGTGTCAGGAAGAGGAGCCCCGTGTCTCCGTCAATTCACACGAGCCACTCAGCTGCTACACTCTGCATCTCCTACTGTGTAAAATGATCAAGGCTGTAGAAGTGCTACAAAATTCCACTAAACCTAAGAAAAAATTACCCAGAATTGTAAAAACTAGAGATAATGAATTGCTACAAAAATTAGCCTACCCTCACAAATCAAGGCCTGCTTCTTTTTAAAGTCAACTAAAACTGGAATAAGTGGTTAAAAATAAGGGTTTGCTATTATTTTTTCACAATAATCTTCCTCTTGAATACTTGTTATGGAAAACAATCGATAATGTATGCACTATTTCTGTGTATAAAACTTTATGCATAAGGCATATTTTTCCCTATATACATCTCACTCTCAAATAGTCACGTGACTGGTATAGAAATATGTAAATAATTCAGGTCATTTGGATTTTATTCTGAATAGTGTCAGTCTGAGGACAGATGCACACCTAGTCTTCTGGGAGAAGCAGTGGTGCTCACCAGGCACCTGACTCCTCTGTTGTCCTCCTCAGATCCCTTGAAGTCAGGAAAACCACGTGACTGGCTCTGGCCAATGGAAGGAGAATGGAAGGAACAAATGCTACTTCTGGGCAGAAGGGACAAAAAGCCTATGAGAAGTTCCTTTGTCTGTTCTCTCTCCTGCAGGGATAGGGACCTGGTGCAGTCAGGGATGACGGCGAGTCCTCCAGCATCCCAGGCCCCTGAGCATGGCCTCTCCTCACCTGGGATGGGCATGTGGTCTAAGCAAAAACTAGAGCTTTCTTGTGTTAAGACAGCAGGGATTCTGAGTAATTGGGGAACAGCACGAGCCTATCGGGCCCTGACACATATTCTCTGTATCCCTCTTCCATCCACATCAAGAACTCCAAACCTGAGCCCAGAGAGAAGGTGCAGTCACAGCCCGATGAAGCGAGCTTTCACTTCCTAGCGATGACAGCAAGGCTGAGGCCAAGAATCGGGGCTTTAGAAGAGACCTGAGTGACCTAACGGCTGGAGGAGCGACTTCACAAATGTGTAAGAGGCAGAGGCAGCTTTTTTGGACTTTCCTAGGTACAAAGCAGCTTACGGAATACATTCGTTACAGTAGGTGAAAACTATTCATGTCTACACACAAGGGTAGAAACAGAAAACAGTGAAGCTGATCTCTCGGCTTGCTGGGCAAGTACCTTTGTATCACTTATTTTCCGCCCATTAGTAAATGGAAAGGGAGGTACAACGAGCAGTGGAGAAGTGAGTCAACAGAGCGAACCTGAACTGAAGCACAGCCCCTTCGTCCCTTTGGCGTCTGCTGGGGTCTGATTGTTGAATGTCTTCCAAAAGTTCCTGTGTAAGGGTTTGGTCCTAGAATGGCACCCTGGGAAGTACTGTGGCTCTTAGTGAGGCGAAGGTGTGCCCTCAAAGGGGTGTGGGACCCCAGTTTCTGTGTGTGCGTGTGTGTGCTGTACATGCGTCGGTTTTAAAATACGATCAAAGAGAGATTCCTTCTTCTTTTTTTTTTTTTTGCGGTACCATATATCAAACTCTGACCTTGTGTTTTTGTGACAGGCACGGCGTCCCTGTGCTAAATCTCTGGCCCCAGAAAGTGAGTTTTCTTTGGCTCAGTTTTGAAGGTTCCATTTGAGCCTGGGCAGGCTGGGGGAGGTTGGGTTTGGATGCTGGTGGCGACAGTGGCTGGTGACGTCTCATGTGTCACATGCTTTGTTAGAGTGACAGAGGTTGACATGCTTGATATCTCTAAGTTTACTTTTATGAGATTAGTGCATGATACTTTTCTATAGTGTCCATTTTTTTTTAGCACGATCATGTATTATTTTTATAATTAGAAAATAGTGTTTCTAATTTGGAAAAAAATACTATTAGTTTTTTCATAACTGTTGCCTCATTGACACCTAAAATAATCCCGCTTAAGACACAATGCCTATCAGCACCCTTCACAGTTTAATTTGAGGCCTGAGCCCCTTGGAGGAGGGTTTCATGTCGTAGTTCTAGAAGCAAGCACAGCAGCTATGGATGTCCTAGGGCCTCCCCTATGTTGGGGGCATCTTATAAGACTGCACGTACGTACAGATTCACCAGCTCCATCAGTCTGGAAATATTTGCTTCAGTTTCAACTGATATTCTCTATAGATTTGTGGGGTCTCAAATTACCCATCATTTCAAATTTTCCAGGAAAATTTCTAGGAATAAAATCATAAAGTTGCTGAAATAAAACAAAACAAAAGCAATAAGAATCTGGGAATTTCTGTTAAAAAGACTTTCTAGATAGGCTGTAGTTCACCTACACTATTCTCCGAGGAAAAATCAGACAAACAGTTAATGAGACAGTTCTTTCTTTTTATATTTTCTATTGCTGCCTGCAAGTAAGTATATCAGGAATCATCTTGTTATAGCCAAAGATAAAAATCCTTTCTATCTTAATATCCATTTTTTAGCTCTTTTATTCCTTGACAAATTATTTGCTGCTGTTTCTTGTCTATGAATAGTCGAAGGTCATTTTCTAAGTAAGAAACACACCAATTTATCTCAATGTTTTCACTTTAAAAAGTTTTAACAACCAGGAATGTCAGAGAGGGTTTCATTCCTGAGGATTACCAAATTTTAATTATGTGGTAAATGAAAATTGCCTAGTTTTGTGTGAGGAGGAGTAATTTAAATTCTTTGTGGGGAGCAATTGGTATTTGAAATAAGCCCTTTGGAGGACATTATCTCAAATGACTCTAAAGGGCTCCATAAAACTATGCCTTTAAAGTTCTTTTACTGTTATAGTTATTTTACTAGGGATGAAATCATAGTCCTGTATCTCTGGCTGCTTCCTTCTGATTCCCACAGATGTAGCCACCTCCACCTCCGCCCACACAGACCTCCACCCTGACTCACACCCACAGCAGCTGCGGGAAGGCCTCTCCCTGTCTAACTGGAGTGTTACTTTCAGGCACGTGGGGCTTGTTTCATCTGTTTCTATAAATCTGTAAGTCAGCTGAGTCCATCTGATCTACCTGGGGGACTAGAGCCCACGTGCACATTTATTTCTTATGGGTTTGGGCAAACCTGATACATATTCAAGTATTGAGAGCATGAGCATGAAAACTCACTATAAATAACTCCTTATTTATCCAGCTCCTGGCCATTGCTTCTAATTTAAAATCATTTTCTAAAACTAGCAACATGTTCACAGCTATCATCTCAATTAGCCCGGAAGATGAGAATAACTAATTCAGTATCACACGCAGCCACCCGGACCACCACTGGCACAATTTCACCAGGGAGAAAAGTAATGATACAACTCGTTTCCTTAGATGACAGGTGAACATCATTTTATTTTCCTGTGACTCTTTCATCCAGTGCCAACAAGTACCTGAAACATACCTAATAGCCAGAGAGAAAAGGTAAGAGAAAAACCTCTACATAAACATATGAAAGCTGTTGTGCTTTTTGTGCCAAAGCGTGACCCTAGGATATTCTGTGTACACATTAAATTTCATTTTATGTAGACTTCTGATAAGTTGTTTGTGTGACTGTCAACCAGTCAGCTGATTAGGAACATCAGCTTAAACAACAAACTCTAAGGGAGGCTGCTGAAGACAAGCCAAAATCTGCCAGAGTGAAATGACAGCTGACACTTTCCTAGCAAAGCCAAATGCAGAAAATTCATAAGAAGTAAACGAAAAGTCCCAGAGAGTTAGTGTAGGAAGGAACCACTGAGTCCCTCCCTGGACATTTACTTATGTAGAAATGGTGTGATGGTTTAGATCTGAAATGTCTTCTACTGGTCTCTTGTGTGCAGAGGTGGGGCTTCTGGAGGGTGACTGGATGATGGGGGGCTGTGCACCTCAGTGGATTCACCCACTGATACGTTCAGCAGCTCACTGTGGTGTTAGGAGGGGGAGCCTGGTCAGAGGTGGGCCGCGGGGATGGGGAGTGCTCTTGTACCAGCTTCTCCTCTCTCCATTTCCTGGCTGCCACGAGGTGAGCTGCTTTTCTCCACCATGTGCTACCAGGAGCTGGCCAACCCTGCACAGGGAACCAGGAAGAATGTGCCTCTCCTCCTTTCAACTATGAGCACTGGACATTGTCAGTGATGGGGAAGTGACCACATAAATTCAAGCAAATTTTTCAAAAACAGGCCATATATTTCACAAAGAGATCATATTATTTAAAAATTAACCTTCTACAAAGAGCATAAAGAAAGAAGTAAAAGGTCCTACCCACCTGCCCCCCCCCCCCATCATACTCCACAAAGCTTCTATGTTCTATGGTCAATTTTTTAAAAAAAATTTCTACTTAATAAAGGAAGCTCCTGACATTAAGAAAACTGTGTTACCCATTGTGGTCCTGACCAGAGGGAGCAGAGCTGTTGGTGTAATCATAGCCCCATAGTCTGCGTCAAGTCGGGATGTTTTACTACAGAAACAGAAAACAATCCAAATACAGAGACCTGAAACAATGCTGTCTATCCTCAAAACACGCTTCCATATCTGCGTCTCTGTTGTACTTTTCACTGGTTTGTTGGGTGCTACGTTTAATGATAGGAGTTCCATCTTAATGGTCGTATAACTCAATATCCTTTGTAAAACATGCCAAGGAACTTAAGATTCCTAGTAGAAATCACTGCAAAAGACCGGCCACGTGGCTGATCAGGAGACATGGCACGTGGCCTGCTTACCTCCTGAGCTGTTGGTGTCTCTTCAAACGGTAATCAGATGCAAAAACACTGATCTTCCCACGCCACTACTGGAAGCAGCTTCTAGTGCAGCTTACTGCACAGCACCTAATTATGGACTCTGGGGTCAGAAGCCATTCTGTTAAGTCTAAGCAGGAATATGGCATGTATCCAAATACGTCACAACTGAAACAACTTTTTTATATTTACTTGAGGGCTAAAAAAAACACTTAAAACAATATATATAATATTGGAGATACACACTGGCTCAGCAAAAGACAAATTTCGTTTTAATTACTCATTTCTTATGTACTCTGTGCAATCTGTTTCTGAAATAATATCTATAGGAAACAAAAATTTCAAGTGTTATGTGAATTTTCCACACATTCAGAATAGAGACGGGCTGAGGCAACAAAATAGAGTAATATTTCAAAACAAGAAGTCTTATGAGTCAGGATCATCCTACCAATTATAGCAATGCCGTTTCAGAAAGCTCTGAGCCTGGGTCAGCCTCCATGTTGGCAAAGGAGGGTCCTGGAATAATGGTATCCTTAGGAACCAGCAAGTGTATTGTAATCCCTCTTCCTAGGCATGCCGCAGTGCTTTTAAAACATGTTTATAAATATTTGCTCTTGTGCCATTTCGGGGCAGCTTTGTGTCTGGAGGCCCGTTTGGCTTCCGTGAGTCATCCCCAGGCTGATGCACACCCAAAGTCTTCCTGCCTCAGTAGCAGTGAATGTCGGGCTCAATGACTGCCTTAATTGTGTCACCAACTTGAGGGAAGACACAGAAGGTGGTGGAGGGACAGAGGTACTCGTATAAATTGAAGAACATCTTTATTTCCTTGCAAGAGCTTGACAATTACGCACCAATATGTCATTTAAGCTAAATGCCAAGACTGTGTGTGGCCTTTTAAAAAGGATCTAGGTACATTGTATCTAGTGTTACATTTTTCTGACTATTATGTGAATTTTCTAGCTAAAAGTATCAAAATCACCAATATGATTTTGCTTTTATTGTTGTAACTAGCTACTAGATCCTAAAGCTATTAATTAAAAGCAAATAGAAGAATAAATGACTTTTTCCTTCTTCCATATGGAAATGAAGAGAATGAAGGTTTTAAGCTAAGGTTTCAATTGAGTCTTCTTTGAGCCAGAAGTGTAAAACTTTTGTGTAAATAAGGACCCAACAGTTGTGAAATATATGAGCTAGCACTGAGCCCCTCTATCTTTCCATTCCTAAAGTGGGGATTTGGGGTGTGAAGTGGGCCTGTAAGTGTGTCAGGAGAAGGAAGTCAATATGAGGAGGGGGCAGCAGAGAGAGAGAGGGAGAGGAGGGCAAAGCAAGAGAAATAGCTGAGGTGAATTTATTCCCTTACAAGAGAGCAAGTTAAAGAGCAGAGAAAGAATGTCTTACAAGGTAGAAGGCAGGGAGAGTAGTATTCATTCCTCACTATTAGATTAGAGCAAAGGTCACAAACTCAGGGTTCTGATACCATGAACTGCACAGTATCCTAGGATTAGTATACTAGGATGGACCCAGGATCCTTTTTTTGCATAATATATAGTAAATGATAGGAATGATCTTTGTTCTCTTTTTCTCCTCAAAACGCTCTCTTCCCACATATGCTCCTCCTTGTATAAACTTTTCTTTTTTGAATAGAACTTGGGTACAGAATTAAATCACTTTCAGGCTGGAGATTTAGCTCAGTGGTTCCAGCACCTGCCTTGCAAGCACAAGGACCCAGGTTCGATCCCTAGAAACCATATACCATACTGGGCGTGGAGACTCATGCCCATCAGCAATCAGTACCACATACCACAGTGCCAGGTATTGTGGCTATAATCCCAGCACTCGAGAGGCAGAGGCAGGAGGATTGCTATGATGTGAGTTTGAGGCTGAGCTCAGAGCAAGCTTGAACTACAAAGAGAGACCCTGCCTAAAAAAATATATATATATATATATCACTTTCAAAAAAAAAAAGAGGAGGAAAGAACTATATTGCTTTCTTTACAAAAAGTAGTTCCAGGGCCGGGGAGTTAGCTCAGTGGTTCCGGCGCCTGTCTTGCAAGCGCAAGGGCCCGGGTTCGATTCCCGGTAACCACATAACAATACTGGGTGTGGAGACTGACGCCCAGCAGCAACCAGTACCACATACCACAGTGCCGGGCGTGGTGGCTCACGCCTGTAATCCCAGCACTCGGGAGGCAGAGGCAGGAGGATTGTGATGTGAGTTTGAGGCTGAGCTCAGGGCCAGCCTGAACCACAAAGCGAGACCCTGTCTCAAAAAAC
>PVIR01013007.1:0-10778 GCA_004026965.1 Petromus typicus | reverse complement strand
AAAAAAGTAGTTCCACACGTCCACATGTCCCCTGATGAGTGAGAGCTGTCCCTTAGCCTTGTGTGTGGGAGGTAAGGGACAGTGAAGACAGTGATGACGCAGACAGCACATCACACCTAAGGAGCATCTGTGACTGAACAGGTACAAATAACAACAACCACAGCTTCCCATTTTTAGAACACATTAATAGTCTATTTTAAATGTTACCCCTTTATATTAAGGGACTAGGAAGACCTTATAATCCTCAAGATGAAAATGAGTAATATCGCAACATGACAAAGGTATAGTTACTGAGAAATTACTGTCTGCTGAGTACATATGAAGTCCTTTGGACTGATGTGTTAGATGTTTGATACATGAATCATTAACTGATATTTAACACTAACAAGAGAATATTCCATCAAATCAAGAACAAAGTTAAAAGGCTAAAACCTAAGATATTATAAAGCATACTTTAAATATTTTTAAAATTATAAAGCAAGAAGAAATGAAATGATTTTTCTAACAATTGATATCTTAGGTTTATTAATTTGAAAGTCATGGACTTAGTCTCCACTTCTGAATATTTATATGTAAACACTGCATAAACCTATATTGTAAAAGTGTTTATAAGCTCTGTTTGTGATTGCTAAATCTTGGAAACAACCAAAATGTACATCAACTGGAGACTGGATAAAAAAAATTGTGGTTCTTCTATAGAATGGAGTATTACTCTGCCATAAAAAATGACAAGATCGAATCATTTGTACTTAAATGGACGTACCTTGAGGATATCCTCATAAGTAAAATAAAAAGGTCATAGATGTGTAAATATCATATCTTTTCTCTGGTATGAGAAAATGAAGATGTAAATGAGTTCTAGAATATATGTTATTGTGAAATTGAAAAAACTCAAAGCGAAATGGGGTGAAGGGGGGAAAATAATGAGATTATAGCAAAAAAGAAAGGAAACAAAGCTTATGTACATCAGGGGCAGGAGCGGTAGGGTGGGTAGGGGTATGGGAAAAAATGAGAATTAAGTTGTGTCATATACTGGTACAAATTCTCATTGTGGAGTGCAATCATGATGTGTATACGTAATGTACCAATAAAGATTTCAATTTAAAAAAATAAAAAATGTTTATAAGTACTCACTAATACAAAGGAAAATTATATTTCTCTTTATTTTCCAAGAGGCCCCTGAAAGTATTTAAATATTTCATGACTAATTCAAATGCAGCCTATGCTTTAAACTCTCTGATCTTTGAGAACTAATGTATGTCCTTGGGAAAGAGAAGAGTGTGTGTGTGTGTGTGTGTGTGTGTGTGTGTGTGTGTGAGATAGCTAAAAATTAACTACTACTAGAAAATATGAGATAATAAGTGTGTGCATTTCAACCCAGGAGGTGAGAGGAAAGTGACACAAAAGGTCCAGAGAACTCGGAACAGTCTTCTTCCTGGTCTGTCTTCTGTCACTGGTTCCAACACTAGCTCATGTGCTGAACATGTGACCCGAGAGTTGCCAATGACTGTGATCCTCATGCAGAAACTTTTACCTAGTTCTCTCCAGACTCTGTGATTCCCACTTATATTCACAGCTACTAGGTAGATGTAGAAAAATCCTAGGATCAGTTCTGACGATAATAATAGCTAACTTACAGTAAGAGTCAGGAATTATTCATTACTTCACCACAAATACTGAGTGCCTGCTATAGGCTAGAATGAGGTACTTCACAGTCATTGGGAACAGATCAGTTAAAAGACAAAAGCACCTGCCCTTATAGAGATGATATTCATCAAGGAGACCAATAATAAATAAAAGAATAGTGTGATGTATGTTAGGATAGGTAGTATGAAAAGTAAGGTAGAAATCATTTCTCTGGTTCCTTGCTGTACTGTTGGAACGGATATACCTACCTTGCACAACTTATACCTTGATCCCTTGTACTGTGTATAAAAGGTGCCCTAGTGGGGTGGACCAAGAAAAATAAGTGAATTTACTCCCTTACAAGAGAGCAAGTTAAAGAGGAGTATCATATCCTTGGGTTAGTGCTGCCCTCTAAGACCAACTGGGGCAGGATAATGGCCCTCATTCATGCTCATTTAGTATGCCAGGCTATGCCTTACAAAATGAGTCTGAAGGGGCCAAGAATTTAGCTCAGTTGCACTGCACCTGTCTTGCAACCACAGGGCTGGAGTTCAATCCTCAGTACCACCATCAAAATAAATAAATAGTCTGATTTCAGGGGCAATAAACTCAAAGAGCCACCCTAATTATCTTTTCTATACTAAGTATAAAACTTTTGCAAAGTAACTTGCACTGATGTGCAAATGTTTTTATTTCCATTCCTATTAAGAAGGAGGAACAGAGGCTGGGGATTTAGCTCTATAGTTCCGGCCTCTGCCTTGTAAGCTCAAGGTCCCTAGTTTGATCCCTGGTAACTACATACAACAATTGCCAGGCATGGTGACTCACGCCCACCAACAATCAGTGCCACATACCACAGGGCCAGGCATGGTGGCTCATGCCTGTAATCTCAGCACTCAGGAGGCAGAAGCAAGAGGATTGCAGTGAGTTCAAGGCTCGTCTGATTTACAACATCAGCTTAAGGCCAGCCTGAACTACAAAGCAAGACTCTGTTTCAAAAAAAATAAAAGGAAAATAAAGAGGAACAGAAGCATGCTAATTAAACATTTACAGTGTTGGCCATGGCTAATTCTTCTGCTCTCAATGATAACTGAAATTAAAGGACTGGACCGTCTGGACACTCAGCACATCATCGCGATGATTCATCATACTGATAACCCATGCGCTGTATCCAATCACGTTCTGTTGTCTCTTTGGATAAGGAGACTCAGACCGGGAGGGTAAGGCGCGAAGTCACACAACAGACTCTGGAGAAGGTTTCAGAGAACACTTCAGCTTTTATTAAGCAGTGCCCAAGCTTATAAAGAAGACAGAGAGACAGGCAGTTGGATGGGGCAGCTATGGATTGGCTGAAGCCTGAGGTTTCTAAATCTGGGCGAGGTTTTGGCCGAGAGAGAACTCTGACCAAGCCGGCAGGGCTGAACTCCAGATGACCTAAAGCCAGTTTTCACACGCGGAGGCCGGTGAGCTCGACCTCTATTATTCTCCTTGTGTACTAGGAGACATCGTGCCGTGTACGTGACCCCACCAGGCCTACATTTCACCTTCAAAGCTCAAATTTTGACCTCTGCATTTAAGAGACAGAGCTTGATTTACCTCTGATCAAGTGTGGGCTGGACTTAGTGATTCAGCTTCAACAAATAAAACAGAAGGAGAATGGCGTGGGGCTTTTGAGAAAGTTCATCCTCACTCCTTGCTTTCTCGGATCACTTGCTCTGAGAGAAGTTAGGTACCACGATTTAAGGACTTTCTGGCTGCCTCTGGAAAGTCCAAGGGAAGGAAATGAGGCCTCTGGCTCAGTGTGGACCACAGTGGAAGCCGACGTTCTAACATCTCCGTTGTGACGAGATGAGAAGCTTTAAGTCAGAACCACCCCGTGAGGCCATTTCTGGGCATGTGTTAGTCAGCTTCCCTTTATGATAACCCAGCACCTGGGAAATGGTTTAAAATTCCTGGTTCTTACAATGGGAATGCTCCCATTAAATTTCCTGTGATGGCTGCCACACCATCACGTGGGCCCACTGTATCACAAGACCAGTGAATTAGCTGCTACACAAGACTTCCCACTCTCCACACTGGACCTTCAAAGTCAGACTTTGGAATCCTTTTCCTGGCTGCCTCAGGACTGGTATTCCCAATTTCTGTTTTTCTCTCCTCAATAAGAGATGGACATTGTCTATGGCTGAAAGAACTTCTTCTTTTTTTTTTTTTGAGGATTTTTGAGACAGGGTCTTGCTTTGTAGTTCAGGCTGGCCCTGAGCTCAGCCTCCAACTCACATCACAGCAATCCTCCTGCCTCTGCCTCCCGAGAGCTGGGATTACAGACGTGAGCCACCACGCCCGGCACTGTGGTATGTGGTACTGATTGCTGCTGGGCGTGAGTCTCCATGCCCAATATTGTATGTGGTTACCGGGGATTGAACCCGGGTCCTTGCGCTTGTAAGACAGACGCCGGAACCACTGAGCTAAATCCCTGGCCCTGAAAGAACTTCTTGTTCCTCTTCATCCCATGACTTCTCTTTTCTCAGTCCAAGGCTAAGTGACCAGAATAGGCCTTGATCTGGCAAAGTTCTTGTAAATGGGATGACCTCTCACCACTCCTGACCCATCCGCCCCAACCTCCCTGCTGTCCGCTGTGGTTTCCTTACTTCTTGGTGTTATGTTCCTACCACCACCTTCCAGAGGCCGGAGGGGCCTCAGGGCTTCAGAAAGGGAAGTGGTTTTATGGAGGACCTGGAGTGACTGCTGTGTCTGAGGAGGGCACTTAGTGCTGGTCAGCCTGGGGCCCCTCCCTGGCCCGTCTCATAAGCCTTCGGGTGTTGAACAGCCTCTTGTAACAGCGGCATCAGAAATGGAATGAGGATTTTATGGCAGCAAGCTCTGTAAGTGTTTAAAAAATAGTCAGGCAAAGCAGAAGGGTAGGAGCAGCAGCTGAGAAGAGTGACACAGGAGAAGGTGATATTTTCATGAGACTTTCCTACTGCTAAGCACGGAAAACTGCAGAAGGTAGTTTCTTCCACGTAGGTGGAAGGCCAATCCTAGAAAGGTAACAGGGAAGTATGGAAATGCAGGTGAGAATAGTTGTATGACTGTGTGTGTGTGTGTGTGAGCATACACACACGTGTGTACAGATGACAGCCTAGGGATGCACAGAATGATCTCCCAAGCTGCCCCTCATGAGTTCACTTAACTCTGCTTCCTCCGTGTGAATGAGACCCATCACCTTGAATTTGAGGATTCAGCTCCCAACACATTAATTTTAGGCAATACATTCAAACCAAAGCAGAAAAGACTGAAATAAAAACCGCATATGCCTATCATGAAGGCTCAATGGAGACATATTTTCCTGGCTCTCTCAGGATAAAAGTCCCAGGTCAAAGGCACTGATAGAAACGCACGAGGAACCCGCCATTTGAAATCAGATTTGTAAGGCTATACTTTCGGGGATTGCTTCTGTAGTTTGTGAAGTCAGATTTGTCACCAACTCGCCAGCTTCCGTGGCTGTACAGTGACAGATACACACTCACATCCCTTTGGGAAAAACTTAGCTGGCTACAATGTGTTTCAAGGGATGTTGAGGACAGCACTGTCTAGCAAGGTAGTCACCTGCCACCCAAAACTGAGGAGGGGCCGCTAGAGAAAGAAACATTAGAGGAACAGAGGTGGGCCAGTCAGTGGTCCCCGTTCTAGGCAGCCACTCAGAGGGCAGAGACACTGAGCGGTGGAGACAGATTTACCCAGCTTCTCACAGGGCCATTACCAGTAAAAAGGCAAAGGTGAAGCTACCTCGAAGGGATTGTGGGCAATGGTTAGAGTGTTACATGTAAGTGAATTTTTTCACATTAACACTAAAGATGGAGCTGGGGATTTAGCTCAAGTGGTAGTGCACCTACTTTGAAAGCACAAGGGCCAGAAGTTGATCCCTGGTACTGCCAAAAAAAGACTAAAGACGGAAGACAGATTGGAAACACCTGGCCATATGTAGCTTAACCTGGTGTGAAAGCATCTCAGCATACCTCATCTTTTTTAGGTCAGAAACATGAGCGTGGATTCTAAGCACTGTATTTTATTTTCAGTGTTACTTTTCTAAGAATGGTTCTCTCTCAGCATTTCTCCATATGAAAATTCTAAGAAATGTAAGAAGCTTTACTTGCATTAAGAATAACATTTTCAGCCAAAGGCATATGAAAGGATCTTAATTAATGAATATATTTCCAGCTTGCTCTATAGTGAAGCTATCCTAAATCACAATGTATTTAAGGGAATTAGGTGCCCTAGAAAATACGAAGCAGTTCAATTTTAGATATCTGGAAAATGTTTCAAATACACAGTACCAATATGTTTGCCTATGTATTTATTTATGTACTAACATATATAAACCTCAGAGGCTGCAAAGACTGCAGCACCACCACCTGGAGACTGGCACCAAAGCCACACAGGAGGCAGAGCCAAGACAGGGGCACAGCCCCGTCATTCCTGAGTTATTTAGCCTGGACCCAGCCATATTTGATACAATCAGCCTTTGCAGTTACATGAACCACTAACTTTCCTTTGGAGACAATTTTGGTAGGTTTTCAGTCCCTTATAATCAAAAGACTCCCACATATCCCCTAGAACTTTAGTTTGGGTCAAAGGTACGTTTTAATAAATTCTACTTATTAGGGGAGAACATAGGTGCTTTTCATGGTTGTAAGCTTGACAGAACCTGTAAGATTCTTTCCTTCCTTCCTTCATTTCTCTGTCTGTGTGTCTTTCTTCCTTTTATACCAGGAACCACACTCATGACCTTTTGCTTACAAGACAGGTGGCAGCACCATTGAGCAAATCCCAGCTCCCTATAAGATTCTTGATAAACAAAAATCCACCATGAAATATATAAGACGTCTCCCAGCAGCACCACGTACAGGCAATGGCTGCTCCGCTCACAGAGACTTTGTAACATCCTTACCGGCAACTTGGACTGGTCACCCTTCTTGGCTTGTACATTTTTAGCAACAGCATTGGTGATTTTCCCTATTCATGTACTTTAAAAATCTGATTTTTTTAAATCTCACTGTATTTTCCTAAATCTAAATATAGGCTGCCCTATATCAGAATGACTTCAGGCTCCAGAACAGAAACTCTTAATGAATATAATTTGGTCTTCCTGTACTGTCAGAAAATCCTATCATTTTCTCCATTTTTCTGTTAGTACTAATTTAATATCATTAGTTTATACCCCTTTCTCAAGAAACAATCAATTTATTGTCTTCACTCAGATATACCATGATCAAAAAATGGACTGAATTAAACTCTGAGTCATACTAGTCATTTCTAATCTCTTGAATTTGGCGTGGGAGAACTGGCTATATTCTCATGTATTCTACTAAAAGCAATTTTTTTCTGAAATACACTAGCTCTGTGTATTTCAGCAGAGGTTTTCCCCGCAGGTTTGTGTGGTGCAGTTAGCACCATGCCTCTGCACTCCTGACTTTCACTTCTCCTTCCCGCTATTGCTCATGGACTGAGGAAGGGGAGCGGATGTGAGGGCTCTGCGCAAGAGGCTGCGCGTGTGGGTGTGAATGCGGGCCATGTGTTTCTGACGCGTCTCTCAGTGTTTGGGGGCGGAGGGTCAGAGAGCCAGGACGGGGCCCACAATCCAGGGGCTGCTCAGGACTGCACAGTGACTTTCTTTTTCATGCTAGCTTCTCATGTTGAATCTCTGGTTTTCAATTTCTGAGTGTACACACCATTCGCTCTCAAATTACAATAAAGCATAACTCTAGTAGAATCCAGGCTGTTTCAGGACAGAGCTACACAGACTTTGATGTGATCTTTCATGTTACCTTTAAAATGTAAGTTGACATTTTACAACCATTACCACTCTTTGTTATGTTTATATTAAAATTATTGGTATTTGTTCACATACTGAAACTGTTCTTCATACACACACATACACTCACACACACATGGTTGAGTATCTCTATTCTTCTAAATAGATCTTTGTTCTCTTTAAACCTGCAATTTGATTCTATAAATTTTGGAAACACTATTTTCATACACAAATTTAAGTATTACTTTTTTTTTTGAGACAAGTTCTCACTTTTTTTTTTTCTTGGTATTTCAGGCTAGTCCTGAACTCCACTCGAGCTCAGCAATTGTCGTGCCTCTGCCGCCCGAGTGCTGGGATTACACGCATGAGCCACAACAGCCGGCACCGTGGTATGTGGCTCTGATTGCTGGTGGGTGTGAGTCTCCACACCCAGTATTGTATGTGTTAACCGGGGATCAAACCTGGGTCCTTGCATTTGCAAAATAGGCGCCGGAATCACTGAGCCAAATCCCCAGACTTGAAGTATTATTTTTATTGAGTTTTGTTTTGCAAAACATCAAGGGCACCTGTGTAAGAACTTGGGGTCTTAGTACTCCTAGTCCTGACTCTAACTGGATCTATAATGTTAAACAAAGGACTTCAGACTTCTGATATAAACTGAGGTGGCTTAATAATATCAGCGCTAAGATCATTTTGAGGTTCATGATTTCCTAAAAAACACCTGTTTTATAAATCGCAAATAGTGCTTTGCATTTAGTAGGAAGGAATATATTTTTGAAGGCTTATTGTATTATTTAATCTAAATCTTGTTTCCCAGATTTATATGTTTAATCCAGAATGAAAGTTCTTAAAATTATCTGGGTATCTTGGCCTTATTTTATGTGTTTGAGACATCTTTGGAGTGCAGAGGATACTTTAAAAATGATACAATAACCTTTATGAAGAAAAGACTTTTGGGGCCAGGGATTTAGCTCAGTAGTTTCAGCACCTGCCTTGCAAGTGTGAAGGCCCAGGTTCCATCCAGGTAACCACATACAACAACGCTGGGCATGGAGACTCACGCCCACTAGCAATCAGTACCACATACCACAGTGCCGGGCGTGGTGGCTCACACCTGTAATCCCAGCACTCAGAAGGCCAAGGCAGGAGGATTGTGGTGAATTCAAGGCTGAACTACAGGGCCAGCCTGAACTACAAAGCAAGACTCCCCCCAAAAAAGGATTTTTGTTTTTATTACCACTGCATCTGTAGTTCTGGGAACAGTGCCGGACTCAGCGACTTCAAATGTGCTAAATAAATACACTAGAAAATGCTTAGATCAAGGGATTTATAAAGCTAATGGGAAAAAGGATTTGGGAAGTGCACATTTTATAAGAGGAGTGAATGATAACTGAACTGGCCTTCGGCAGCAGAGCTAGAGTTTGCCAAGCAGAGGAGGAGAAAAGACATCCCGGTAGAGCCAGGTGCGGAGTGGCAGAGATTGCCCATCGCCTCCCAATAACTGTCTTTTTTCCCTTTGTGGGAATGTGAAGACTGACTCCTCTATAGCTAAGTTTAGTCATCTGACTAGGTTCAGCCCATGTGGTCCAAGTGGAGGGGCCAGGTAGCCCTTTGGAGAAGTGATTTCTCCAACAGAGAAAGGTGAGCTCTTTCTCATTTCCCTTTTCCTCCCCATGTCTGGACCTCACGTAGGATGTCATATGACGAATGATAATGGTTATGTTTGCCAGGCTGGATTCTTTCCAGAATACCTTCCCTGTACATCTGCACCGAGAGAAGTCCACAGGGACACACTGGTAGACACTTAGAGGGCTCCAGCTGTTTGTAGATCTCACTCACTTGTGTGAGGACGGCAAGCTGTACCTCCCCTATGTGCCTATTCAGCTTACAACTCCCAGGTGTGTTTAGCTCTGTGACATGGGACACGGCTTCTGCCACCTTCTCACCACCAAGGTTAACAAGCAGGAAGAATTAGCAAGGACTTCCACCCATCCTCCCAGGGCTCCAGTCTCGTGGCTTCGGGTTGACTTGCTCTTGATTTCCATCATCCTTTCTGGACTGCACCTGCCTGGAGTCTTCAAGGTCCACCATCAGGTGTGAAGGCCACAGCTATAAAGGGACCAGTGAACTGCTGCTCACAATGAAGGGCCATCCAAACCCTCGACATTTGCACATGCACACTCATATGTGTGTAATGCTTCCTCTCTGATCAAATTCTGTGCTGCAAGTGCAGTTGTGCCATAATAACTGCCTGGCAGCAGGTGGAGGACAGCAGATTTTGAGAAGAAATGTAGGACAAAAGCTAAATTTCCTTGAATAGACAATAAGTGAAAATCTGGATTTTGGAGGGCTAAAGAGTTAGCTCAGTCATTCCAGGGTCTGCCTGGTAAGCACAAGTTCCCAAGTTCGACCCTTGGTAACCACATACCACAATGCCAGGTGAGGTAGCTCATGCCTGTAAGCCCAGCACTCGGGAAGCAGAGGCAGGAGGATTGCTGTGAGTCTGAGGCTGGCCCAGGATACATAATGAGCTGAGGGTCAGGCTGAGCTACAAAGTAAGGCCCTGTCAAAAGAAAGAAAGAAAGTAAGAAAGAGAGAAAGGATTTTGAGGAAGCTCATGTTGAGGGTTAAAAAGAAAGTGAGACATAGTGGAGGGATGGAGACAGTCCTTGTGTTCTTAGTGACACCACTGTCTATAGTTTAAATAACTATCAGAGGACATGCCTCACTAACTCAAGGATTTAGCTGAAGAAATTTCCAGGCAAAGGATTGAAGACACAACCTGGTTCCTTCTTGTTGCATATAGTAAAATGTAAAAGAAAAAGATAAATTGAGGTAACAGGAAACAGATGCATTTGAAAATTCTCAACCACTTCAGAGAGTAAAAGGTGATGAAGTTAAGAAAAGGTTTTCAGTAAAGTTCAAATCCAGAGCACCAGCTAGAGAATAAAGATGGAGCCAATGTGACTGTAAATCTTTTCTTGGATCTTCACAGAACAAAGGTGGTTCCTCAGAATGCCATTCGACCAACTTGAGGTCTGTAAGGGTGCATGTCACACACTGTTAACCATACGCCAGTACCCCAAGAAGCTTAAGAGTCTGTCCCGCAGCAGTTTCTGCAGAGGCACAAGATAAAGAAGGGATTTTGCAGCTGTGGCTTTGATCTATGGAAATGCTAAATGGTACAGAAGTTTTTGAGGGAACTGTACCTGCTAAAACACTGCCAGTCTGAAATAACCCAAAACTGTACAAAATGATAAGGCTATTGGACTTCCACATTCCTCTGGCAAGAAGCATGTTGATAAGACTCTGCACTTGCAAATAAACTTATCTTTCATTT